>APFE030692568.1:90246-116026 GCA_000404065.3 Pinus taeda | reverse complement strand
AGTTCAGAGTGTGAAAAAGTGGAAACATTACTTAATGGGCAAAGAAACAGTAATACATACTGATCATCAACCACTTCAATACCTACACTCCCAAACTAAGCTGCAACAATCAAGACATTACAGATGGATGGATTTTCTACAACAGTTTCACTTAGTCATTATATATAAGAAGGGCATGCATAACAAGGTTGCAGACATGTTATCTAGACCCATTATAAATGCATCTACCATACTTAAGCATAATTCTGTGCTGCATGAAAGCTACATAGAATAGTATGCCCAGGACATGGACTTTAAAGATGTGTATGCAATATTGAATCAAGGCAAAAGAATAGAAGAATTGGACTATCGCATGAAGGACCAACTCTTATATCATTGTGGGAAACTCTACAGTCCACAAACTGAGAGAGTAAAGATAATTTGGGAAGCACACACTTCTTTGATATCAGGTCACTTTGGGGTATGTAAAACAGTTGCACAGCTGCAAAGGTTCTGCTATTGGCTGAGAATGAGTGAGACAGTTTCTAGATATGTAAAAGGATGTGCTATGTGTGCTAAAAGCAAGCCTAGCAACATAAAACTAGGCTTGTACACTCCATTTCTAGTTCCTTCTCACCCTTGGGAAAGTATTTCCATGGATTTTGTTGGAGGACTACCTAAATCTAGGAAAGGTCATGATTCTCTATATGTTGTTGTGGATAGGTTCAACAAAATGTGTATTTTTATACCCTTTAGTAAACAGATTACAGCTGAACAAACTGCAAAATTGTTCTTTGAACATGTATGGGTTCATTTTGGATTACCCACTTCTATTGTATCTGATCGAGACACCCGATTTGTGGGGAAGTTTTGGTCAAGTCTGTGGGAACTAATGGACACCAAATTAAAGGAAAGCACAACTTTTCATCCACAAATAGATGGCCAGACAGAAGTAGTTAACAGGACAATGATCCAGTTACTGAGAGGATATTGCAGCAAACACCCTAAACTTTGGGATGAACACTTGTGTAATGTGCAACATGCTTACAATAGAGCCAAGCACTCTTCTACACAGAGATCTCCTTTTGAGACCTGTTTTGGTTTCATACCAAGGTCTCCTTTGGAATTTGTCTTTGGTAAAGATACCATGGTTGATAGACACAGTGATGTGGACAAGGCAACTAGGTTCATTGAACAGATCCAAGAGATCCACCAAACAGTACAGGAATAGCTGGAAAAGAGCTAGGCCAAGTACAAGACTAGGCACAATAAGCATCAGATGGAGCATAGTTTTCAAGTTGGAGACTAAGTCTGGCTGTATATCAGTAAGGACATGATGCAAGGTGAAGGTAAAAAGCTAAAACCCATCAGGTATGGACCCTTTAGGATACTTTACAAGATTGGTGAAAATGCTTTTCGCCTTGATCTACCAGCTTACATGCACATCTACTCAGTCGTAAACGCAGATTGCTTGAGGTTGTTTGAACCCTCAATGATTGAGGACCCTGAAGAGCAGAGTCAATTACCTTCTGTTGATGACCTACTACCTGAATATCTTAATGAATTACAGGAAGACACAGTGCTGGATAGAAAGGTAAGGACAATGCGCAGTGGACAAGTGGAATACCTCAGGATTGGGCTCAAAGGTTCGAAGCCAAGCAGTGCAAAGTGGATTGAGATTGGACAAGTGAGAAAGCAATACCCTCACTTATTCGATGCTTGAAAACCAACTTTTGGTGGTCCAAAAGCTCTTTCAGTGGGGAGGCCATGATCCAAATTGGATCCAGCAAAGACTGGCAAAGAACCATGACTGTATCAGGTTAGGACGAATATCTAAAAATTCCAAAAAATAGCGATGAAAAACACTCGGAACCAGTGGAAATGGCAGCCAATGTGGAATGACGAGGAACTTGCTCAAAGTGTGCTGATTGAAGCCCATGGAGACTGCGCAGGAGGCCAAAGTAGCCCCTAGGAGCCTCGAATCGGGAAAAGGAGGTGATTTTTGATGCGCGATTAGCACCTAGCAGGGTGAACACGGCTAAAATGGGGGAAGCTCGAGCACTTGGACACATGGCGAACCGGAGGACCGCGGGTGAAAAGGAAAAAAGCACTAAAAGGACAAGGGCAGGACCCGCACTCTGGAAACCGGTGGTATTGATCGGAGTACCCTCAAACGTTAAACGGTTTTGGAGAAAGTAGAGTGATCCCACTCAACGATTGACACGTGACGGTAGAGGTGAGAGAAAACTGCCATTGATCGTGCGTTATCGGTCGAGCAGGTCAACTGTGCAAAACATGCGTATGACGTTGGATCTGGGGAATCCAGATCGGACGGCTGAGATTGTGCCCGATAGAGGAATCGTGGTCGACAAAGGATTAAGCCGTGTTTGTAAAAGATTGGAGGTCCGTTTGACTGCCAGGAATAATGCATCCACGACATAATTGAAGAAATGAACTGAAGAGCAGGCTGGTGCTGTTCATATGGGGACACGTGGCCACTCCCTGAGCGTTCATGATGGCGCTGAACAGGGAACTCCAAGAACAGTTGCAGAAAGTGAATCGACAGAGGCAGAAGAGGAACCGAATGGGCATGGGGACAAATGGCTAAAAGCTATGAACAAAGACAGTCAAATAAAAGGGGAAGTAGACATAGAGAGAGAGATTCGAGAGACGACGAAGGTGGAATAGTTGAACACTGAGAGACAGAAACCAGAGAAGAAGGTAGTAAAGCAACAACAGGAAGAGACAGAGGGCCAAGCTGACCAGTAGCAACATCGAGCACCAGATCTTGAGAGATTCAAGCCATCCCATAGAGGAATATATCCGGGTCGAGCATCACATTTGGCTCCTTCCACTATAGACCCGAAGGTCACAGAGCTGGTAGGAAAAAGAAGAGTCTGTGTACTCCAGTGGCTTGGGAAATCCAAGAAACCACCCTGCCAAGCAAACCTACTTCAGGAGAACTCACATTGAGTCCCTTCATTGTAATTCTCTACTCAAAGACCCAATAAAACAAGGCCACCACTGAAAGCTGGACCGGAGACGTAGCCCAGGAGAATAGGGTGAACTCCTTATTAAAATTGCTTGTGTCTTTTTGGTTGCTTACTGTGTTTCTATTTTGTCTTTCCATTTAAAATGTCTGTGTATTGGAAATCTGATCAATCCATTGCTTAAATAACACAAAACACACATCGACACATGAGTCTGTAATACCTTTTGTTTAATAAACCTTAAACTGGTGTCACTCATAGGGTGAATATTAGATCACCAAGTGAAAGCGTATGATCAAACAAAGAGATGGTGGGGATGGAATAAAACAACCAAGGCTCATTTGATAGAAAAGGTCGATAGAATGAAAATCACAAGTGCTAAAATGGAAATGGGTTCATTTTTACACAATATTGAACCTTATGGAACTATGCTTGGATTCAGTTTCATGTTTCCACAAGCTTGAAACGAAAAAACTATACTTGGATCCAGTTTTATTTTTACACAAGCTTAATATGAAAAACTATGCTTGGATTCGTTTACATGCCCCCAACATGATGAAAGGGAGAGGCTTCTGTAACCAGATGGAAGTCATTGTGGTGAAGCAAGATGGTTATCCAACACCTTTTGGCTTCATCCAGATAGGGACAAAGGTGAATGGGGTGATTCCCTTCACATAACATACAGGGAAACTTAACTTTACCATTAGGTGCATGCCGCCTAAGCTTCATTACATTCACCTAAGTAGACTACTTGTGGCTATTAGGTGGATGGAATGAAGGTTCACTTACGAGATCAAGTGAAAGACGCGATTGGGATTTTACGATATCTAATCAAAGTCTCTAATTGGAACTTTGCTCTAGGGGTTCTTGTTTGATTTTTTAATGAGCTTGACAGAAGACAAAGAACTCTACTCATACCCTCAGTTTCATTTTTTAACGAGATTGACACAAGACCAGGAACTGTCCTCATGGTACTTGTTTCATTTTTTAATGAGGTTGACACAAGACAAAGAATTATCCTCATACTCCTTGTTTCATTTTTTAAACAAGGTTGACACAGTAAAAGAACTATCCTCATATTCCTTGTTTCATTTTTTTAACGAGGTTGACACAAGACCAGGAAGTATCCTCACAGGAGCTGTTTCATTTTTTAATGAGGTTGACGCAATAAATGAACTATCCTCAAGGACATTAATCGCAACTCATACGTGGTCATGAAGGAGAGATTTGGTTCCAATGCCCCCAGTACATGATGTACAACATCACTGATTTGATCGTTAGTTGATGTAGGTATGGAACAGGTTGCCACATAATTAACCCATGGCGGGGATGATACCATTGGTATAAATGGACCATTTAGGGAAGATGGTTGACTGGACGCCATATTTGGATCGGGAAATGAAAGCTGGTAAACGATGACAATTCTGCCTTCATGCGGGAAATAAATCACTCGAAAGAGTGTTGAAACAATAGCTCCCATGTCATAAACATATTCACGCCCAAGTAGTAAGTTATAATCTAAAGGGCTTGGGACTATCATCACGTTCATATAAATGATTTTTCCTCCCAAATTAATAGGTAACTGAGGGAGGATCCCTAATGGTCGACTGGTTCCTCTGTTAAAAGCCAATAGATTTTGGGTAACAGGCACAAGTGGTGGTGAACCGAGCGCTTGCCATGCAGTTGAGGAAATGATACTCACAAATGCACCTTCATCTATAATAGTGCTAGATACAATCATATTACAAACTTGTCCTATGATCTGGAAAGGCACATAAGAAGGAAGTCAAAATCCAGCTAGTTGATTCCAATCAAAGGAAGTGACTAGACTACTTGGAGGGGGTACCATAGAAATAGGAGAGTTAACCCCTTGAGTTATGAGAGTAGGAGGATTTTCCTCTTGTCTTGATGGAACAGGAGGATTTCCCCCAAGCTCATTGGAATCTGAAGAAACAAAAAGAACTTGAGTGGTATCATATTCACTCTTTTCGGGAAAAGTATGATTTACTGAAGGTGAAATCGAGTCAACTGTTACCTCGACTTGTTGATTTGGGTCAGGTATAGACTCATGAGATTCACTTTCAGAGAGAGTGGGTTTGACCAATAGTTGATTTGAGTCATTCAATTCGTCAACTAGTGAAGGATTTAGGGATAGTTTCCTGTAACCAGATGGAAGTCGTTGCGGTGAAGCAGGACGGTTATCCAACACTCTTTTGGCTTCGTCCAGATAGGGATGAAGGTGAATGGGGTGATTCCCTTCACATAACCTACATGGAAACTTAACTTTACTATTATTTCCATGAACTTTACTACCACTAGTTGATGGTGTGTCACCAACATGATTTCTAGAAGTTGATGACACAAGATGATGTGAATGGGAAGACCATTCTTCTAAGATCTAAGGAATATCAGGAAAACTTTGAAGAAGATGGTCTCTCGTACAAATTTTGCATGGATATCAAAATTTGTGAGGCTTTATGGAAGATTTCTCATCTGATGTTGCATTCAAGGCAATGGTTTCTTGGTTTCCCCTCTGCGGAATTTGATTCTTCTTCTTAGTCACCTGGTTACTAGTACCAATACTTTCACCAGGCGAAGAGGAAGAAGGGTGTTGGAAATAATACTGAGAGGAGGGGGGGGGGTGAATCAGTATTACCAAGTCAGTAAAACTTTTTCATTTTTCATACTCAGATTCATATACGCAACTTCGGTTAAGGATATCCGCGTATATACGCAACTGTGTTAAATGCAACCAGCATACATGCAGTAATCTTATGATTCAGTTAACTTATCTTCAGTAAATGCATCAGAACATTATTAACCATATTAACAGTAATCAGATGCAGTAAACAGAACAGATCATCACACATAAATAGCACACATGAACACCATGATATAAGGTGGAAACCCAATGTGGGTGAAAACCACCTGCTGCAATTTGTTTCTATGTTCCATTAATAAGAAACTTCTTTTACAATGTACTGGTGCAGTCCTTTACCAGTACGCAGGCTTCTACCTGCAGAAGGATACAACCTTCTTAGCTCTTGTACTAGCCGTTCCATTTACTAGTACGTAGGCGCTAGCCTACTGAAGGCTCCAACCTTCACTCGTTTTCCAGCTGCTCCTGGAAGGGAGCTACAACCCACTGGCTCTTGTACTGGCCAATATGTTTACCAGTACGAAGGTGCCGGCATACAATCATCCAGGGACCACGTTTCATACATTTTCATACTGGATCCATAAAACAATCATCATTGCAATACAACCTGCATCCTCAATCTCTCAATCACCCAATACTGAAACACAGTCACAGACTACATAACTCTGCAACAACATCAACTTCAAATATCATACTTCATACTGTATACGCTACTTGGACGAACCCAAACTGTGTGTATACGCACTTTTACCAAAGACAACCTGCGTACAGATTTGCAAATTCTACCTCATAACTTTGCAGCTATTTCAGACATCAGATCATACCCAGATCATAACATTCATACAATAAACATGCGTCAATAGATCTAGTCTATCGATACTCAAACCATATAAAGATAATCATTCCAAGCCTTAAGATCCCAATCCATCGTTCATCATCCTTCACATGAGTGCCTCCTTGGTTCAGATCAAGCAAGGCATCACCAACCCATAACCAACATCTGGATCTCACACTTTATCAGATCTTCATCACTTGCTCACTCTTGCACCATACTCTTGGCCTAATGATCTTCTCCTTATATAGGTTTAGGCTTCTCTCAATACCATGGTCCAAAACCATGTCGAAACAAATACCTTGGACCCAATACTCAGGGTCGTTACTTCGGACCAAATACCACGGACCAATACCACGGACCAATACCATGGTTTCCGACATGTACGCGCCTTTCCTTATGAGAACCTGCGTGTGTACGTATACACTTCTTTTGCTCCGATTACCCGCGTATATACGCACTTTCATCACGGTCAACCTGCGTATATCTCTCTTTTAATCTACTGCACTAGATCTGCCATCTGATTAAGTTGCCATCACCTGTATCATACCTCTAAGTGAGTTGCCATCAAGGACAACACCTGAATCATAATGCCAACAGCTGTGGTAGGGAAGGGAGCAAGACATGCCAGAGTTCACCAATATTTTTCATACCCTTCGCACAAAGTTGGGTATCAAGGATTTTGAGCTGCATTTGGTACTTAAATATCATGGCTGCCTACACAGGTACATCTAGGACATGATGGAGTTCCTGGACATCTCCTCACTCGGCACGACGTACCGATACGTTGTCAAGATCGAGCAGAAGTTTAAATAAAAGAAGCGAGACTTTGGATCTACGAATCCGAAGAACAAAGGACAAAGCAAAGGCGGGGTAAGCCAAGACAACCCGTCGAAGCTGTAAGAAAATAACAACACCACGAAGTCAAAGAAGGACATAGGAAAGTGGTGTGAGTTCAATAAGATTCCCACTCATAACACAAGTGAGTGTTGGACCAAGCAGTTGTTGGTGGCCGAGTTGAAGGCTTCAAAATCAGATGCATGTTTCGACCTTGAGTCAGAACCCGACAAGGGGAATGACAAAGGGAAGCAAATAATTTATGTGGAGCCCAGTGCCACTATTGCCACTGCCAAGGTTTAGAAGAATGAGCCCGAAGATCCAGAGGAGGGGGAGCGTCTTTTCCACTTACAGATGTGGGTGAAGGGTTCGCCATTACAATTCATTGTTGACAGTGGGAGCCAAAAGAACCTCATTTCAGCAGAGGTCGTGAAGTGGCTAGGACTACCAACCATACCACACCTGCAACCGTACAACATTGGGTGGCTTCACCAAGGACGAAATCTTCGAGTCCGCCAACAGTGCCACCTTCCCTACAACATCAAGCCCTTCACAGATGAGGTATTGTGATGTTGCACCGCTTGATGTTTGTGATGTATTATTAGGCCAACCATACTTGTGGAAGCGACATGCTGTGTATGAGCCAAGGCCTTGTGCTGTTATTATTTCTTTGGGTAATTCATTATACAGGATACCAGAGCTAGCCCCACCTACTGCCACCTCTTTGATCTTTGCTAAGAAATGTAGCAAGATCATCTCCCAGACTAGGAAATTCATTTTCTGCCTGGTTCGCTCCCAAAATAAGGGGAAGATCATCACCACATCCATGACCCCCGCGAAGGGTTCCTCCACGCAGCAACAACAGTAGATGGATACAATCATGAAGGAATATCGGAACATCTTCTCCTCACCCATAGGGGTATCGTTGCACTGTTAGGTCAAGCATTCATTCGATCTGACTCCTAAAGAACCTCTACCCAACGGGTTGATATATCGCCGCTCCATTCTGGAAAATGCCAAGTACAAGCAACAACATGATCAACATCAGGTATCATACAAGTTTCAAGTGGGCGACAAAGTCTGGTTGCATCTGCAGAAAGAATGCCTTACAAGAGCCCATCAGAAGCTTAGACCACTCTGATATGGTCCTTACACCAATACCAAGGCTATGGGAAACAATGCTTTGGAGCACAACATTCTCCCATTCCTTCACTTGCACCAAGTGTTAAATGTGGACCGCCCTCAACCATGCTTCCCACCATTACTGGACACAACAAAGTTTGTAGAACAGCTCACCAAGGACCAAGTTCAGCAGAAGTTTCCTCATCTCATGGAGGAACTAAACATAATGGGGACCATTGCTTCCTAAGGGGGGAGGAATGATCCAGGTGGATGTTGGTGGCCACCCACCTATCCCATTTGGACCACCACAACTGTCTCTTTCATTTTTTTCAGTTTCCTTAATTGTAGCACAATTTACTTTATTTGGTAGTTTTTCGGGTCTTGAACTTCTAGAGCCATTTTGAGGCCCTAAACTATGTTTTTTGGGAAAACTAGGAGCGCGACATGGGTCCATGGACCGATGTTTCTCACTCAAAAGTTGTATTCCTCGGATAGATCTTTCTAACGAGGTATTGTGCACCTCAAATGGAGATCGTATGCCAAAGTTACAACCCCGGGAAGTTGATGTACCAATTTACCCAAACAGGGCCCATAGTTTGGCACTTCATCTCCTAGGGTTAGGTTTTTGGATGTTTAGGGTTTTCCATTGTTTCTCAATAATAAATAGGCCTTTTGAGTCTCATTGTAACGTAGTTTAGAGGCATGTAGCTGCCACATCTCTTTTCAGAGATAAGCTACCTTCGCCCTAACTGGTTTATTTCAATTTCTGTTTGTAAGCATATTTCAATATTTTACATTAATGAAATGAAGTATTATTTCTACTACATCTCTGTATTTATGGTTATATCTCTAATTTGTTGCATTATTTTTAAAATCCGGATCAATCCTATCCTGTAAGTATGTCCCATAGGAGCTCATAACTACCAAGTGATGTACCTATACCCGTCTGCTGAGAGCATCTGCCACCCTATTCTCTTTACCTTTGATGTACTTAATCTCGAAATAAAATTCATTGATCGTGGCCAACCATCTAGCCTGCCTGGCATTTAAATTTAGCTGGTCAAACAAATACCTCAACCCAATATGATCACTCATTAGTATAAACCTCCTGCCAAGAAGATAATGTCTCCAATCTTCAATGCATGTATGATCGCTACTAACTCAAGATCATGTGTCAGGTAGTTCTGCTCATGCTCATTTATTTTCTGGGACTCATAACATACCACTTTCCCATCCTGCATAAGGACTACACCAAGCCCTCTCTTGCAAGCATATGTACATACCACAAACTCTTTGTCCAGATCTGCAATCTATAGCACTGGTGCATGTGTCAAAAATGACTTAAGTTGCTCAAAGCTAGCGTCAGACTCTGTCCATTCAAACTTCTTACCTTTTCTTTGCAATGATGTGATGGGATAAGCAATCTACGAGAAGTTCCCGATGAACCTCCTATAATATCCTGCCAAACCCATGAAAGATTTCACCTCATCCATGCTCTTAGGAGCTACCCATTCCATGATTTCTCTTGTCTTCTCTGGATCCACTGCAATTCCCTCCTTGGAGACAACATACCCCAATTAATGTACCTCACTCTGAAAGAAACTACACTTGTTGATCTTAGTATACAACTAATGCTCCCTGAATAACCTCAACATTGATGCTAAATTATCGACATGCTCTTCCTCATTTTTAGAATATACTGGTATATCATCAATGAACATAATAACAAACTTATCCAAATATGGACATAACACACTATTCATCAAGCACATGAATGTAGCTGGAGCATTAGTTAAGCCAAATGGAACAACAACAAACTCATAATGCTCATACCTGGTCCTGAACACAGTCTTGTAAATGTCCTCTTCTTTGATGCGTACCTAATGGTATCTGAATCTCAGATCGATCTTTGAGAACACTATTGCTCCCTTCATCTGATCGAGCACGTCATCAACCCTTTGTAAAGGGTACTTGTTCTTGATGGTCACTTTGTTCAACTATCTGTAATCAATGTATAATCTGATAGTATCATCTTTCTTTCTCGCAAACAAGACCAGTGTGCCCCAATGTGATACACTTGGCCTAATGTATCCCTTCTCCAACATTTCCTTCAGCTGCAACTTTAACTCAACCAACTCAGATGTGCTCATCTTGTAAGGTTATTTCAATGCTGGAGCTTCCCTTGGCACTAACTCAATAGAAAAGTCTATCTCCATGTGAGGTGGTAACTCTATAATGTCCTCAAGAAATACATCCTTAAACTAATGTAGAACTAGGTATCTTCTCAACACATTTGCATCCTCAACTTCCTTACCTTTATCACTAGAAATATGCACTACAAATAACATACACCCTTTCTTGCGGCTACACTTTGCTTGCATAGTTGTCACCATCCTAACTGATGTGGCTTTCTTCATACCCTGTAAGACTATTAGTTCACCATTTTCATCAACACACTCAATGGCTTTGTCATAGCAGTCTACCTTGGTTCTATGAAGATACAACCAATCCATTCCCAACAACATATTGTCTGATCCCAACGGTAGTAAGTTTAGATGCGTTACGGTAGGAATATCATTCAAATCAAATGCGCAAGCTCTTACCCAATGAATAACTCATTTCTTCGTACTTGTAGCCAATTGAGCTAACCAACACTTTGCATGCAATTCCTTACTCAAACCACACTTATCCACCAAGTCATGACTAACATAGTTATAATTAGATCCAGGGTCAATCAAAATAGAAATAACTTGATCACAGAGCTTACATTCCATCTTAATGATAGATGCCTGGTGTTCTTCCTGCCTATTGTCCACTACCGCATAAATACATGGAATACTATGACCAACATCTCCAATGGTTTGTGCCTCCTATGCACTGTATATATGAGGCCTACCACCCTGATTATGTGGACAATCTCTCTTAAGGTGCTCCTTATCGCATGTCCAACACTCCAACCGACCAGTGCCCTCACCTCTATGTTGTTGCAACTGATGTGACCCATGTCCATGTTTAGTTGCGTTAAACTTCTTTTGCGGTGCCACATTCTCTTTCTCATCTGCATGCGAAGGCCTTGTCCTCTTAGGCTTCCATTTACCTTTACCTTTGTCCTCTCCTTTCCATCCATGTTAAGATACATTCTTACGCTTTGATTGTTCATAGCAATGCTTCAGTTTCCCAATAACTTCCTCAAGTGACCAAGGCTCATCATACTCAACCTGATCTCTAAATGCTAATGGCAAACCACAGACTGTTAGCAAATTAAATATTACGGAGCAATGGAACACATAAAATATTGCAGAAATATAAACACAGAAAATGCACAAAACAAGAGAGACACAGATATACGTGGTTCACCCAGTTTGGGCTACGTCCACCTCGAACAACCAGTCCTTCCTTTCTATTATCCAGCAAAATGAAGAGACACAACCTACCACAAATCCAGTGTAATATCCTCTGTTTTCTCTCATAGTCTCACCTCTCTGTTTCTCGCTCACACACAGAATACACATCTATCTCACAGCCTCAAATACAATGCCCTCATACAAAGATATGGGTTGCCTTCTAGGGCAAAAGACCCTAAACTAAACACAATTTCTATCGTCAGATCATCCGCCTAATGAACGGCCCAGATTGACTAGACATTACTATACTGTTACAAGGCAAATTTACATATGTTTTTAGCTTCGGGGGCACTGCCCCCGAGCCCCCGCCAGGGGACCGCTGGCCCCCGGACCCCCCAGCCGGGGGGGATTGGCCCCCCCGGACCCCCGTGTGGAGGGGTGTACAAATCTTCCTGGGGTATACATCCGGCTGAAACAAAGACCTCTGAACAATCATGCTCCACACACAACATAGACAAATCTCTGAAATTTAGCCTTCTCATCAGTAATATACGGTGCATACCTCAATAGCTCTAGAAACTTGGTTGTGTACTATTTATCTGTTATTAATCTCATATTTAGCTCATAGAACTCTTTAGCCTTACTATCATAGTACCTTTCTGACAAGTACTTCTTCGTAAAAAGCCTCTTGAACTCCCGCCAATTCAAGTCATCTGTCCTGATGTCTCAGGCCCGCTTAAAATCTTCCCACCAAATGTTTTCTTTACCTTTCAAGATGAAGATCGCTACTTTGGCCTTCATTTTATCTGTGTAATTATGCAACTCAAAGAATTTGTTCATCCCAAGTATCCAAGCCTCTGCATCTTCCGGCTTCTTCATATCTCCATCAAAAGTAGGTGGTTTTGCTTTCTTGAATTTATTCAGCCAGTATCCCATATCATTCCTCCTGTAAGGATGATAGCGATAACCATCATGATGTCTTTCAGAACCAGAACTAGAATACTGAATCTACTCATTGCCCCTCCTATACAGAGTGTCCAACAACCTGTCATCTCTAACTGTACTGGATTTATTCGACTTATGCCTACCAGGAAACCTACTACCATATGCCCCATTAGTTCTATCCTCATGTCCATGGCTGATTCGAAGCGGCCCTTGACGATGCAAGTCTGACAAACTCTAAAGAAGTATTGCATTAACCTTTGCTTGCTTCCCTTGTGCCTGTATGATCAGGTCAGTATCTTCCCTACAACTCCTTATCTCTTCCTTCAAACTTCTCAGTGTAATTGCCAAATCAGAAGAGTTCCCAACACCATACTGCTCTTCGGATTCATAGGGGGAGTCTTTGTAGTCTACAATCTTTCTAGCCATTTGATCTCTTTCCTGCAATGCATAATATGTCAGATAAACCAAATCACAATAAATCAACATACCTCAGTATAGCTCAGGGAGAATACCTTGTCTGCAAGATCACCAAATCAACGTGATACATGTATAACATAAAGATAACATCATATATACATTCACAAATAAATGTATCAACATATAAACATCACTCTAGTTAGGGTCCAGTCATCAATGCAAGGCCATATCAACAATGCATGCTATGACCTCATGCATGAAAACAACCATTACTCCATTGTACACATCACCACATGCAAACATCAACATGCATAAGCAATGCCAAATCAAATACACATAAACATAGACGCATGTAGTCCAGCATAAGCGATCAATTCTTGTAATCAACCTACAAGACTGATACATGTAATCAACATATTCAAGAATGTCACCTAACATACAAGGATGTAAGTAGGCGACATAAAATCAACATGTAAGTGACATATAATCCATATACAACCAGTCACATACTCATGACAAATACATTTCACTAAATCAATATCAAATTCTCCATAACAACCATACTACAACCATAATCAATCATCAAGCCAATGCAACAAGAATATGAAATTCAAGTGTAAGAGGCACATATTCAATTGACATGCATGCATGACCAACACACATCGCCCATCTAGTTCGAGGGGTGAACCATGCTCTGTTACCACTCTATAACACCCTCCTCCCACACCCACCCAATTAACCATGCTAATCGGGGTAAACATGAGACAAGAGGCTACTATGATCATATTCGACCTCCTATGTGACCTTAAGGAAGTGGAATCGACGAAACCTCACACACAGTCATCCAACATCATTAGCAGAACCTTAAGGAGACAAGTTAGCCACTCAGACAACCTGTCCCTGGGTCGCACTATTGTTTTGGATCTCTTTTGCCATATTTTCTCTCATTCTATGGGCAAGGGAACGACTAACAACCCAAAGTCGCTCTCACAGGCTTGCCTGCCAATGACCAGAGACCAAAATTGCCAGTTTTGTGCCAACGACCCTGGGATTTAAGCCATTTTTTCAGGCCCAGAGCCCATACCAATGCCCAAAATGGAGTGATAGCTTGAAATTAGTAAAGATACAGGGAAACAATGATGCAAAAGAAATAATTCAAACAAGACTTTTATCAGACCCCTACTAGCCATGCTAGGCGTTTCGTCAAACACATCATCATGTTACCTATAGGTGTAAACAAAAGAATTAAGTGTAGGGATCTCATACTAACTTGAGAATCGCTATGAACCATTGTTCCTTCATGTCATTTGCTGCATTATCATCTATTAGGCCATAGATACACTATCCATTCATTTACAAGTAAAAACATGTTGAGAGCCATACATAGTTGTTGTCATAAAATATACATATAACCAACATAATAGGAACATAATTACCATAAACATATTAGCTATCAAAATCCATATATACATCAATATATTTACACATGAAAATCAAGGGAATGAATTTCTCATTAATGAATGCAATAAACCAATTGGAGATGGGACTACCACATTCCACTTGACCATAGATTAGCTGAGCCAAGTCTCTCTTCATCCAATCACCCTCGTGCCATATTCCAAGCATGAATGTGGGACTCAAACCAAAAGAACCAACTAGGGCATACCGAGGCTAAACCTCCTCACCCTCATTAATAGAAACCATACTTTACTATAATCCATCCTAGATCATTAGGCTAATGCAATGAACACATCATAACAGGATTTACTATGATCTCCACCTGATCACTAGGCCAAACAAACATGGATGCCACCGGATTTCTCCATCTACACTATGGGGAATTTTCCTGTCTCCTAGTCTCTCAGGCTTTACCACAATCCAAACCCAGATCACTAGGCCCTAAACCAAGACCCACTCTCCAAGCTTTACCACGTATCCCAAACCTAAGATTACTAGGCCCAATGAAGAGAAAACCACCCTTGGGTTTACCGTATATCCTCCCATTCACCGGTAAGGATTCCTAGGCCATCCAAGGCAACACAAAATCTGTATTTACCACAACCTACAGTCTAGCTTAGGTGCTACTAGGCTATGTGTTCTATCATTTTAGATATCCACCTCACTCAGCTTCGAATCCATCCGGTAATCCAGCTCAACCAAAACATGAGAACTCCATCACACCATGATTATCCAGAAATGGAAATGCTAGGCTTAAAACACTGTTACACTTGGCAAAACCCATGCCATGATAGAAAATAACCATATGAAATGTCGTGCATGCGAAATCTAGGAAGGAAAATTCACATGCAAGTCGATACATGCAATGGAGCCTATTGTAGCTGCTTGATCCTACCTTTCCCTGCTTGATCTTTGCTTCATCTTGCCTTCTTTCCCTTTCTCTCTCCAATGCCAAAATGCTCCAAGAAAACTTTAAGTGTCCAAGAGTATGAGAGAGAGAGCGAATAATGAGAGAGCTCCAAAACTCAACAGACAAAGGTTATCAACTGATCCTCAGAAGCCTTTTTATGAATGAGGCCTCTATTTTCTTCATTTTCCATTATTTTCCTTCATTTTCCTCCTCACATGCAACCTTTCACCTTTCACCTCCCTTTTCTCCTAATTTCCATTATTTTCATAAATAATTGTGACAAAAATGCCATTTTGCCTTTCCAAAGCCTTAGCCTTTGCCTTAGCCATAAACAACCAAATGAACACCCCCTAGGATGTCCTACCCCACATTCAGCTTGGAATAAGTGTCCCATCAACTGTGGTCATTGTTTTTAACTTTTATTACATGGAATTTTCACCAGGGTTGTTACATACAACCTAATTTCTACAAATCACAACTAATCAGGGGATCAATTTTAAGCTCAAAAATGAAAGTGTTCGAAAATTCTTGAAACCAACACCAAATCGAAGTGCTTGTCATTCTGAATCCAACAACATTCATTTCACTTCAACTTGACACAATATGCTCAAGTTATCGTGCATTGATCGTTTGGAGAAATAAATAAAATTTGAGCAAGACAGTTGACTGGGCAGCTGACTGGGATTTCGTACTGCTGAGTCAGTAGGGTGACTATCCAGGTACGACCCAATGACAGGCTAACATTTGGTAGTTTTTAGTTCGTTGATTTTTGGGCACATTATATTGGTGGTTACAATTGTGAAGTGGACCTATGAATGGGAGCCACATGGCCCAATGGGATGTTGCCACGTGGCATCCTGGTATTGGTGCAAAATTTTGGTTCATGGACAAACTGGCCTCCATAGGAATCAAACTCGTGACCTCCAAGTTCGTAGCACAACGCTTTACCACTAGGGCGTAAGGTGTTTCTTAATAACTATGGTGGAACATTTCTATTTAAACATTATGCATTATGAAGTTGGGGGAAGGGGTCAGGTCTAAGCCTTGGCCCCCGATCACCTTACCACCCACAAAACTGCAAGCAGAGAGGAATCAAGGGCTCGAGCCTAGCCTCGACCCAAGGTTCCATGAACCATCATGTGCCCACAATAGTGAAGGCTCAAAGGTAGGTGATACACCATGGGGGCCATCCCCGAGGTCATATGTGCGCCCACAAGACCACAACCTCAGGTCAAAGGTGCCAGATGGGAGAGCGCTCCAGAATAGGGACTAGCCTAGGTCATATGCGACCTCAATGTGACCGCAAGCTAAATTTTAACGGGCCAGACGGAAAGGGCAGGTGGATAGCCTGACCCTTGGACCCATGGCACCCCATATGTCCATGCACCCAAGAATTAAGGGCTTAACTAGTGGGGCGGGCATTAAGGCCCAACGCTCGGCACTATATGGTCCGTATGGCCATAATTTTCAGACTTATGGGGTCATTGGGAAATTTAATAATCCAACAGAATGCACTGGCAAAGGGAAAATTTGTCGCTCAGTTAGTGAATTTCGGGGCGTATTTGTAGGACCAATAGATAGAAGGTCGAATTTGCAGGATGATTAATAGTCAAGTTCATGGGAGAGCTTAGGAGCTTATATATTTTTGAGTTTATGACCAAATTGAGCTCAGAAAGAGTCCACTTAGGGGTTTTTGGATGTTTTGAATCCATTGGTAACCTATAATTTCTAATTTGAGCACATCTATAAAGTCTTTTTGTATGTTTGATACTAAAGGTGTATGGATCAGTCAAGGTTTGGAAGCAGTTCTGGAAGCTTTTTGGGCATGGAGAAGACATTGTAGGGGTATTCTCACCTTCAAAATTCTACTGCAGCAGTTGTAACTTGTAGGGTTTAGCTCAAGTTTAACTTCTCTCAATACGAAGTTTTGTTTATGTGCTTCAATGTGGAATTGAAGTGTTCACATGCTCTTTTTAATTCATTTCAGTTGGAGTATGTCATATGTGTAGGATGTGCTTTGATTTTCTGTTTGTTTGTGAGAGTTCTTTGTAGGAGAACATTACCTTGTAGGGGTAATAACCAAATATTTACCTGAAGCAAATGTTTATGTGCTTCATTTGATACTAAATATATGAGTGGTCTAGTCATGTTGACAGGCCCGAAGATGTAGCCCAAGAGGAGTTAACTCTGTCAACAAATTTTTTGTTATGCTCTTCATTATGCCTGCATGGATTACACGTTGTTATTTTCATTATGTTAAGTTACATATGAATACTAATTCATGAGTTGAAGAGAGATTGGAAAAACCCATTGTTTCAAGACCCATTTTTAACCTTGCAAAGTGTCAACACGGTCCTAATTTTTGTTTTATTTGATTTTGGAAAAGAGGAAGAAATCATCTAATCCAATTTCAAAGCAATTTGGTATTAGAGCACCAGTTGGCCAAGTTGCAAGAATGGGCAGCAAAAAGAGTCTTCAAGAGCTACAGGAGCAGAATTTGGCTCTTCAGATGGAGAACATAGAATTGAGAAGGATGTTAGAAATAACATAAGAGGAGAAGAGGCACATGTGCTTTGTATTGTAGAAAGTGCTTGATGAGCAAGTTGCAGAAAGTTCTACTCTTGTACTAGCAAGAGAAACCTCCAGAATGAAGCCAGTATGTGGTCATGGTTCAAATAGTGGTTTTGGACCATATGTGGAAGATGTTGCATGTGCATTTTGCAAACATCTTTAAGAAGAACACCTATGTCAGTGGATAAGAGTGGGTGGCTAGAGTTATCTACAAGTTGGCCATCATCATCATCATCAAAAGTTGCAAAGACGAATGACAAATCTCAAGTACCGCTCCTTTTGTTTATGTGCATAACACTTCTTTTGCAGCGTTTGAGAAACATACCAAAGGAATAGGTATGAATTTTATTTCAAATGTGGGATTTGAAGGTGGAGGTCTTGGCATAAATGGCCAAGGTATTACCAATCCAATTATGGTTGAGTAGAGACCGAAGTATCAGGGATTGGGATATGACCGAAGGGAGTTTGGAGAATGCTCCAAAAGGCTTGAGGCACATCAACCATTTGAGGATGAGATGTCACCACCTTGTGACTATGTTCATTCATCTCCCAAGTAAGATGCATGCTTGAAGGGACTTTGCATGGAATCGTCCACTCCACTTCACCGAAGCTGCAACTCTAGAGGCATGTATAACTCTCAAGAGTGTTTTCCAATGCATGGAAATTTTGAATAGTTGTGGAATAAGTACCCTTGTACATTTTGTGATGCAATTGACCATTGCGTGGCTATATGTGAGCAACGTATGATAATGGTTAAAATAATGAACCAAATTTTAGGCATCAGGCATAATGAATTTTCTTCACATGAGAGAACTTCTATGTCAACAAACAAGAGGAAGTTCTTCTGTACTCATTGCAATGTGTATGGACATGACACTAAACAATGTTGGAAGTTACATCCAGAGCTTCGTTTAAAGAAAGGTAAAGAGATTATTCTACATAATGCAAGGGAAACACGAGGTGGAAAAGAGGACTCACAACAATCGTAAGCGACCTTCAAGACAAAGATGATGTAAGAAGAGAACCCATAAGCCTAGGAGAGGCAAAGTTTGGGTAGAATTATTGTAAAGTTGTTTTGTAAATTTTGTAATTAGTTGTTGTCATTACCTGTTTAGGTACTTTTGTAAAGTGAAAAATCATTGTCACTATGTTCAACAAGTAGATGTTTCTCATTGATGTATGTATTGGCTCGTTATAGTCCACATGTTTAAGGACTATTGTGAATGTACACGATTTTCATTCAAAGTTGTCTACAAGTTTGTCATATGTTCACTGATACAAGTATTTGATTTGAAACTTGTGTGAATAAAATCTTTGTTTTCAATATTGTATAAGATGACTATGTTTATTATGAAAGGCCAATCATATCATGGAAAATTTTGTAGCAATGTAATTTTTATGTACAAACTCAGTTTGAAGACGTTAAAGCAAGTTTATTTTGCTTCTGAATTCCAACATGGTGTCAAGTTTGTCTTCAACAATTTAACTTCAAGATGAAGTTTTTGTGAGTTGTGTAAAGATGAAAGTAAAGAGAATGTTCATGTTCCACTCATCAGTATTTTGTTCTTGCAACAACAATAAGAATGTTGGCTCAATTCTTTCCAGGACAACAGGTCTTCATGAAGAAGAAAGGTGAAGTGCCTTGATTGGGGTTTGAAGGGCACTAATTGAAATGTTTTCATTTTGGATTGATTTTTGGATGTTTTTGAGTTATAGCCTCTTTATATTGACTCCGGAAGTAAAATTTAGGAGTCCAAAAGTTCCTAGTGGGGAGGTGTGATAAGGTGATCAATTTTAAGCTAAAAAATGAAAGTGCCCAAAAATTCTTGAAACCAACGTCAAATCAAAGTTCTCGTCGTTCTAAATCCAACGATGTTCATTTCACTTCAATATGATGTTGTATGCTCAAGTTATCTCATGTTGACTGTTTAGCGAAATAACTAAAATTTTGAGCAGAGCAGCTGACTAGGATTTTGTACTGTTGAGTCAACAGGGTGACTGTGTAGGGTACATCCCAATGACAGGCTTACACTTGGCAGGTTCTGGTTTGTTGATTTTTGGGTGAATTTGATTGGTTGTTGCAATTTTGAAGTGGACCTATGAATGGGAGCCATGTGGCCCAATGGGAGGCTTCCACGTGGCATCTCGGTATTGGTTCAAAATTTTGGTTCATGGACAAATTGGCCTTCATAGGAATAAAACTCATGACCTCCAAGTTCGCAACATAACGCCTTACCACTAGGGTGCAAGGAGTTTCTTAATAACTATGGTGGCACATTTCTATTTAAATGTTATGCATTTTGATGTTGGGGGAAGGGGTCGGGGTTAAGCCTTGGTCCTTAGTCACCTTACCACCCACAGAACTGCAGACAGAGAGGAACCGAGGGCTCTTGCCTAGCCCCCCAAAATTCCATGAACCATCATGTGACCACAGCAACAGAGGCTCGAAGGTAGGTGCTACATTGCGGGGGCCAACCCCGGGGTCACATGTGCACCCACAAGGCCACAACCCAAGTCAAAGGCGTTAGATGGAGAGTGCTTTAGAATGGGGACTAGCCTAGGTCATATGTAACCACAACGTGATCGCACGCTAAATTTTAAGGGGCCTGGAAGGAAGGGTAGGTAGTTAGCCTGATCCTTAGACCCATGGCACCCCATATATCCACGTGCCCGAGAATTAAGGGCTTAACTGGTGGGGGCGGGTGTTAAGGCCCAACCCTTGGCCCTATGTGGCCCATATGGCCATATTTTTCGGACTTATGGGGTCATTGGAAAATTTAATCATCTAACATAATGCACCAGTAGAGAGTGAATTTATCGCTCAATTAGCGAATTTCATGTCAAATTTGTAGGACCAATAGGGAGAGGGTTGAATTTGTAGGACGATTAATAGTCAAGTTCATGGGAGAGCTTAGGAGCTCATACCTTTTTGAGATTTTGACCAAATTGAGCTCAAAAGGACTCCACTTAGGGGTTTTTAGATGTTTTGAATCCATTGATAACCTTTAATTTCTAATTTGAGCACATCTACAAATTATTTTTGCAGGTTTGAGACTAAAGGCGTATGGATCAATCAAGGTTTGGAAGTAGTTCTGGAAGGTATTTGGGCATGGAGAAGACCTTGTAGGGGTATTCTCACCTTCAGAAGTCTACTGTAGCAGTTGTAACTTGTAGGGTTCATCTCAGGTTTAACTTCTCTCAACATGAAGTTTTGTTTATGTGCTTCAATGTGGAATTGAAGAGTTCACGTGCTTTTTTTAGTTCATTTCAGTTGGAGTATGTCATCTTTGTAGGAGATGCTTTGAGTTGCTATACATACATGCATGACATTCAAATTGATCAGATGGAGTGGAGGAGACAAAGGATAGTGTAACATTAATTGTATACTAGTTGAGTGTATAGTTGTTGCATACAATTAGGAGATCAATTCCTTGGGAGTTGCACAAGGAAATAGGGACTTCCCTATTGTTTAGGAACTCAAATCAGCTCATAATTATGCAAGGAAATAGGAGGATGGAGGAGGAATAAATTGATAAAGTGTTGGTAAGAGGTTCTCATTCAACAGAGAGAACAATTTTGGTTTTGCGGGTGGTGCTCGGAGCTGGAGCATGCAATTGTAATAGTTTCTCTATTCAGCTGATTAGTGCAAAGAGGCTTGAGGGGATTTTCCCAGTTGGGCTCCCCTAGAAATCATTGTGTACTTGTGGTTTTTATTGTTACATGTCTATGCATGTTGTTCTAAATTGTGATTTTAATTCTGCAGATTAGTAGAGTAGAATTTGTGTCTCCTGATTTCAGTTCGAACTGTTGAGTAGTTGCAATTTCTATAAAATTTCTACATGGTATCAAAGCCCTGAAATCACATTAGAACTATTCTTTTGAATTTTTCGCTCATGAATTTTGAATTTGCAGCTTCAGTTTAGTAGTTTTTCTTTAGATTCAGGAAAATGTCTTTCAACAGACTGAGATTGGAGTATGCTTTGGAGGGTAGCTCGAATTTCTTAGCCTAGAAGGACCAAATGGAACCAGTGCTTGATGATAATGGTGTTCTAGAATATGTTAAAATTGACATTGTGAAACCCCAACAGTCTGATGCATAACAATTAGCTCAATGGAAGAAGGATTTTCAAAGTCCAGGATAATTATTCTCGAAGGTGTGAGAGACCATGTGGTCTAAAATCTCCTTGGGAAAGAAATACTATTTGCTATGTGGAAGACACCAACTGAGCTATTCGAAAATAGCAGTGACCATAGAAAATTGGCCCTGAAAGACAAACTTTGAAACATTATGATGTAGAAAAATGGTATTATCCCACAATATCTCTCCAGATTCAATCAAATTCGATATGAGCTTGGAGGGGTAGGGGAGAATGTTGCAGAAGGTGATTTGGTGAACCTATCTCTACCAGGCCTTCCAAAATCCTGGCACAACTACCATGACTCTATGAATGGAAGGGAAAAATTACCAAACTGGGAAAGGTTGTAATCTGATTTGGTTCAAGAAGAGATCAAGAGAAATACTAGAGATGGAGTATCATCTAGAGCAGAGGATGAAGATAATTTTTCCTTGGTTGGGAAGGGGAAGAAGGGAAAAGGAAAGTATACCCAAAGCAAACCTGAATCCAACCAAAATAATGGAAAGAGGAAAGAATTAAGCAAGATAAAATGTTTCCAGTGCCATGAATACAAGTACTATGCAACAAAATCTCTGCACAAGAAGTCTAACAAGAAGCCTTTAGGAGGAGCAGGAGGTGAATCCTGGCTTCTTAATTCGAATTAGGATTCACCCTAATAACATGCATGGCCAACACTGTTATGGGGAGTGTGTGGTACCTTGATTCTGGATTTTCATTCCAGATGACAGGGTGTAAGGAATTCTTTAGTAGCCTAGAGGAGAAGGATATCCAGATGCATATTGAATTGGGGGATGATGAGAGGTACAATACTACACGAATTGGTACTGTCACCTTTGAGAGGGAGAAAGCCTCCCCTCTTCGCCTCAAAGATGTTATGTTTGTACCTGGGCTAAAGAAGAACCTGATCTCTGTAATAGTATTAGAGTATAGAGGATATAATATTATTTTCAGTAAAGGGAAAGCCTTTATGAGACTCATAAATATCGAGAAAGTGAAGTAGATTGGAGTTTGAGTGAAGAACCTATAGAAACTTGAGGTGGGAGATTGTGCTGCATTGGACAGCAAGGAAAAAAAAGTACAGAGTCGAAATGTTCGAGAAATATGGCACAGGAGATTGGGTCATCTACACCATGGTGCCTTAAAAATCATGCAGAAAATTACCATCGGTCTCCCTAAAGGCTCCCTTGAATAATAGGATTTTTACAAGGGTTGCACATTGGGGAAATATGTCAAATCCACCTTCCATGGTTGAGATAGAAGAGCATATGTAATCTTGGAGTGAGACCACTCTAATGTTTGTGGACCCTTCTCTACATCCTCTGTAACAAAACATAAGCACTATGTAATTTTATTGATGATTTATCTAGAAAATGTTGGATTTTCTTCATGAGGAAAAAGGATGAAGTGTTTTACAAATTTCTAGAATTTAAGGCATTAGTTGAGAAGGATACTAGGAAGAAGGTGAAACCTCTTAGGAGTTACAATGAAGGTGAATTTGTTTCGGATGCCTTCAACGATTTTTGTGCCAAAGAAGGTATTTGAAGAGAACTAATAGCACCCCATAACCCACAGAAGAATGTGATAGATGATAGGAAGAACCAGAGCATTGTTGGACTTGCAAGAGATATGATACATGATTAGGGGCATCCATTGCATCTATGGGAAGAAGCATGTAACACAAAATTTTACTTGCAGAACTAGAGTCCTCACAGAATACTTGGTATGATTACACTAGAGGAAGCTTTCTCTGGGAGAAAGCCTAATGTGTCTCATTTTAGAATTTTTGGAGCTTCATTTTATTTTCATGTCTCCAAGGGTTCGAGGAAGAAACTTGAGCCTACAATAGAGTTGGGAGTTTTTGTAGGAAAACATTGAAACTCCACCGAATTACTGAGTGTATTTGCCATCACTAAGGATGACAGTGGTGAGGAGAGATGTCAATTTGATGAGGAGAAGGTTATGAGATGTTCTCTGGAACAAGAGATGAGTATTCCACCGGAGCAAAAGCTTCTATCTATAAAGGAGTAGCCTTAGGATGAGTCTTAGGAAGTTGTGGAACAACCACAAATGTAGGAGTAGAGAGGAGGTTGAGTGGAGACACCCACTCGACCGAAAACATCCAGAGAAGGGAGAAAGATAACTAGAGAAGTTGATAGATTGTTACAGGATGATAGGGAGAATGTGGGAGCTCATACATCATAGTGAAAGCAAAGGAGGTCACCATAGAGGTACACTGGTTACATGGATCTCATAACAAAGCTAATTGAGTTAGAGCCTTATTCATTTGAGGAATAAGTTTATTAATCTGTTTGGGTTGATGCCATGGTGGAAGAATATGAATCCATCATGAAGAAAAGTGTATGGGAAGTGGTGATGAAACCAGAAGGGAAATCAGTGGTTGGTTCCAGATGGATCTACAAAGTGAGCATGCAACTGATGGGAGAATCAAGAAGTACATGGCCATATTTGTGGCCAAAATATTTTCTAAGGTAGAGGGAGTTGACTATGAGGAAAACTTTTCCCTTGTGGTAAGGTATTCCTCCATCAGATCAATTCTTACATTAGCTGCGTAGATGGGGTAGAAGATCCACCATATGGATGTGAAGACTACCTTTCTCAATAATTTTGTTGAGGATGAAATTTACATAGAGCAGCGAAAAGGATTTGAGACACATGATTAGGAGTCACATGTGTGCAGACTCAGGAGAGCATTGTATGGTTTCAAATAGAAGGGCATATCAAGAAGAAAAAGGTTCAAGAAGTGAAATATCATATTGAGAAAGAAGAAATGAATCCGACCATATCTTGTAATGCATTGGCCGGAATTGCCACTCCTCAAACTATCAATATAGAAGGAAATATCAAGAAGAAAAATGTTCAAGAAGTGAAAGATCACATCGAGCATCAAGAAATGAATCCAACCATATCTTGTAATGCATTGGAAGGAATTATGAGTCCTCAAGCTCTCAAGATAGAAGGACATATCAAGAAGAAAAATATTCAAGCAGTGAAAGATCACATCGAGCATCAACAATAAGTTCTCCAACTTTTAAAGGATAACACCACTTTGGCGCAGAATTGAATGAAACAACGGGCATATCAACATTGCAGTGAAAGAATTTTTGACATTGGCAATTGGGTATTTTTACGGCTACATCTCAAGCAAGCTATTTATGAGAAGGAAATGTTAGCAATGCTACATGCACTTAAGAAATGGCGACCTTACCTAATGGGAAGACACTTCAAGGTAAAAATGGATCGTGATAGTATTAAATACTTTTTAGAACAAAGATTATCTTTAGAAGAACAAAAAAAAGGGTCACAAATATGTTGGGTTATGACTTTGAAATCATCTACAAAAAAGGGAACCAAAATTTTGTTGCAGATGCACTCTCAAGAAAGGATGAGGATGTGGAAGCATTATTTTGTGTTATTTCTATTATCCAACTAGATTGGATAAACGAAGCA
Source organism: Pinus taeda (assembly GCA_000404065.3). Taxonomy (NCBI): domain Eukaryota; kingdom Viridiplantae; phylum Streptophyta; class Pinopsida; order Pinales; family Pinaceae; genus Pinus; species Pinus taeda. Next base: position 90,358 of record APFE030692568.1, on the reverse strand, counting down.
AGGGATGAATGGAAGAAGGACGAAGAAGCATGGCCACTCATTCAAAAGTTGCAAAAGATCCGAGTTCAAACAATATTGCCAGAACTTGACGAGGAAGGAAAAATAATATTGG
>APFE030692568.1:25543-69242 GCA_000404065.3 Pinus taeda | reverse complement strand
AAAGCAAATACATAACACACAATCAATCCCGGGTTAAAAACCTGCAAAAGAACAATGCTGATCAGCTTAAAATAAAGGCTGGAAATGAAATAATATGAAAGTGAATTATGCTGTACATGTATCAAGAAAAGGCAATACTGAATGAAAATAAGGAAATGCTGAACATAAAATACTGTACAAGGCTAACATGAACAGGGGCCCTCCATTCATATAACCCAAGGAAGACTCAAGGTATTGAAAACTTCATAACAACACTGCTTCTATTACTCCATGTGCAGAAAATTACAGTCCAGAGTGCTAGAACAACACTATTAAAACAGAGTCTTGAAATGCACTAAAATTATAACAGGTTCATAAAAACACAGCAAATAAAAATTTAAATAGGCGTATGCAGACGCAAGTTTTTATAGGCATCTGAAAGATAGCCTAATGCGTACAGCTAGAACTGAAAAACAACTAACTGTCATGCGTAATTAAGGTTCAAAACACGTCATAGGCCTGCGTGTATGAGTTGGAGGTTCTGGTCGTTATGGGCATTGAATCCAGAGTTGGATTTTGTCTCCCACAACCTGCGTAACACGGACAAGTCATCGTTTGGACTGACGTGACCCAACAGCTTACGCATCACCGTTAAGCTACCTTTGTTGACCGTAACTTGACCCTTGTTGACCGAAGGTGCAGATGACGTGGATGGCTGAACCAATAGCACAGGAACCTCGAGCACCTTGATTCCTAAGTGCCCATGTGGCTCATTTGGCAAAATGACACGTGGAACCTTGAGATTAACAAAAAGGCTGCGGAATCACCAGATGGCTACGGAATCGGCAGATGGCTGCGGAATGCCTGTAAATATGTCAAAATCTAAACAAAACAGTCACACATTAGCAAAGCTCACTTGATCATGCTTAATGACATCTAATGTAATCTGGGTGGTTTTATATTGAAAATGAGGCAAAAGAGAGAGGTAAGTGATGAAAAACAGTAGGTAATAGTGGATGATGAGGTGTAAGTTAGAGGCTCTACAGATGGTTGGAACACTCCATTTTGAAGCCAATTCCTTGTATTATGGTTTCCACATCATCCATGCATGCCCTAGGAAGATGAAACACACCTCCTTGATGATGGCATCTTGGTTGAGGAGATGGTACTTGGAGATGCACCCATGCACTTTGTCTGTCCCTTGGAGTGAGGAGCACTCTTGGACCCAATTTAACACTTTTATTAATGGAGATGCCCACTTATTGAGGATTACATAATGTTGGAGAGCTAATTATCCCACACATGTAGAAAATTCATGTTATGCTTTTTTATCACTTTGTAAAGCTATCTTTTGGTTGGTTTGTGACCTATTATCCTTGTTAAGCACTTTGAGCAAACTTTTAGGGATTTTCATTGTAAAATAATGAAAACTGACTTGGTTTCCCTCATATCAATATATGGAATTCACTTTCCTTTGAGTCATCACACACACACACAAATCTATATTCTCTTGAATTAGTGCACACTAGTGTTTCTTGTTGTTCTCTTGGACACAATGGCTATGTAGAGTGTGAATTGTCATGGCGAGAATATTTATTTCATGGAGTCACATTCTTATGGATTGATGAAGTGATTCTTGCCTCTTTTTTTTTTTTTTTTTTTTTTTAAATTTCATGGTAGCTAGAGTTAGGGTTTGGTATAAATATGTAATTAAGAGCATTTTTGTACCTATGCGTTCTTCTCCTTTAGGTAGAATTGCATCGATTAATGTTTAAAAGGAAAAAAGTATCAATTATTTGCATATTTTACCATAAAATTTAGGGTTCATGTTTAGGTTAATGCTACTATTTTATGCAATTTTATTCATTAAAAACCATTGGTTGACTTATCCCTTGGTTACCTCTTTGATAACTTTCAAATATTTGTTGATCTCATCCTTTATAGTTTATTTCCTTGTTGTTATATGGTTTTGCATGTCATAAATATGCATCATATTGAAAGCCTAACTTATATTAACCCTTTATTAGTTTACTGGGGTTGGTGGAAAGTGTATTTGAACATTTGCAAATCATATCTTAGCATCCAAGGCTATGTAGATATCTTCCATCATTACCATAAATCTCTTACCAACCCTAATCCCTCGTCCAATGAAGATACTTCTAGGCGGCATTGTTTGCAGAACCCTTAGAGAATAATTTTCCTTAGAAACCCTAGATAATTTAACCTATAAGACTTGCCAATGAAAAATCCCTTGCGGAGATAACATATGATCAAAAAAATAGAAAGAGAGAGGCCATTGAATTAAAAATGGTGGATAAGCCATTTATTTCCCTAATACCTAGGTTTCTATGTGAGGCTTTGCACTAGGATGCTATATTTTGTGGTAACAAGAATCAAACATATTTTGAGTAGAAGGGTGTCATAATGTTGATGACTAGTAGCGGTCATTAGTTCCTAATGGATCACTTATAACATGGCCTAGTGATAGTACACATAATATACAAAAATTCAACAATAATTTCTTTAGGTAGTCAATGATAAACTCATCCATTAGGTTCCCTATAGTACCTCTTACATCATGCATGTCGTGAGCCTCCTCCGAACTCATTGAATATAATATGATAATGTAGAAATAGACTTGACACCCTAGTCTATTTTATGACAAAAAAAAGGTCTAATGTGAGATCCAAAGGATTTTGGTTTGATCTATAAATTGTGATTAATATTCCATTGAAATACTTCTTTAGAACAATTTTTTTGATTTTATGAGATCTTTTATTATGCGGCATTTCATTTTAGATTTATGTTGTAGCTTCTACAAAAACACTTAAATTTTTGGGGCATATCTCAATTTTTGGTTCCCCTTATGATTTTCAAGGTCTTAATGGTTATCCTTGTTGATAATAATGGTTAAACCCCTTTAATAACACAACCATCATCGAAGCTACAATTTTTGTATGGGAACATTATCTAAGCTTTCCTATCCTACTTCATCCTCGATCCTAAGGTTTAGGGCATTCACATTCATTCATTTTTCCATAAATCTTGTAGCATTGTTCCTTCATGTCTATTTATTTATGTAGAGAGTATATTGTTTTGGTATTTATGTGTGTTTTTCTATGTCCCACAATTTGGACAAGGTTGCAACTAGGTCAAAATATTCATCACCATCAATATGCAACTCATAGCAAGAAGAAGATATCATTATGTCAAGGTTTATAAAATGCAACACAAGACATATGTAGTTCAATGTTGGCATACTGTTAGAGGGGTCAATTGGGCTTCATCCATTCCTGAGTCCACATGCAATAATGAATTTGAAACCCCCTATACTAGACTCTCTCTACCATCATTTACCAATGGCCTCTTAGAGTTTCACTCCATGTTTACTTATTTAGGTTTTCCTTAGAACTTAGAAAATTCTACCCTAAAAGATGAAAGATTTGAGTTCTCCTCCTAGTCACTAATTTTTGTCTATAAAGTCGCAAATCCACTAATAGTAACACTAACCCATTGTGCGACTTGAAATCTACTTAGATCCCTTAGTCACACAGTCACAAAATCGTTATTGGAAAAGACAGTAACCTTTGAGACCTGGTCTCTTTTGTGACCTTGCAACCTCTCCTTTTGTGACCTCTCCTCTTGTTGCGACTTGCAACCTTCTCTCTCCCTGTGACCTAACTGTTAGACCCCTAGTCACTAAGTCACAATCATAATTGCAGAAACCAACAACTCATGCAACCTGGTCTCTTGTACGACCTTGCAACCTATCTATTTTTGCAACCCGCGACCTACCTCTTGTTGTGATTTGTGACTGACACTTCTTAGTCGCATAGTCGCAAGGTCACATCCGAGAAGGTTAGAAATCTATGGGACCTACTCTCGCCTATGAACTTACAACTTTTTTTTCTCCATGACCTTGGAATTCATCCTCTCTTACGACTTCTCCTCTCTAATGGAACTTGTGATTCACTTTCACACTACGAGTCCCATCAAGTATCAATTGCTACATACAAACCTGGCCTTGCAAATGAAAGTTGCGACTAGTCACTAGATTCGCGACTTGCAACTAGCCACTGGGTTTTTGATTTGCGACCTTCCTATCATTGTCTTTTGTGATTGCAACTTGTTCTTGTGTCTCTTTATATGTTTGCCTCTTCAACTTCCACAACCCTTCGTATTCCCTAAAACCCAACCATATATGCATATTTTCCCTTTGTATTTTACACCTAGACTCTATCCTTCTTCATCCTTTACATATCCCTTTTACGCCATCACTCTCCAAGGTGTCCTTTCCTTGTAATCACTACACCTCTAGCGCAACCCGTAATTGCATCTTAGGCATGAACCTTTACCCTTCGTCACTACCAACTGAGATAACAACTTACATTTTGAGCATGAAAATTACTAACTGGCTCTTAATTGTTCTTTTTATCAAGCCATTGCCTTCCCTCTATAATTGCAACCTGTGACTAGACTTAACCATATTTCTCCCTTAGGTCGCAAGTTTCACTTTTAGTCACCAGCACTGTGACTTGAAGATATGACTAACACTGAGTTGAAGATATGACTAACACTATGGCTTGGAGATGCAACCAACATTGTGAAGAGGAAATGTGACCAAAACCGTGAAGAGGAAATGTTACCAACATTGTGAAGAGGAAATGCGACCGACACTGTGAAGAGGAAAATGCAACCAAGATAATGTAGAGGATTTGTGACCAACACTGTGATTTGAATATGCGACTTGTGACTAGCCTATGTCGATGCAACTCGTAACTAGAATCTATAAATGCATCTTTCCACTAAGATTATTCTCATCGCATGCGACCAAGTAAAGTTTCACTTTGAAACTATGTTTGTCACTAGAAATTGTGATTGTGACTACAAGGGTGACTATGACTAGGAAGTGTGACTACGACCACAAGGAATACGGAATGTCAAGAGTCATGAGGGTAAATGAGAGGTCACAAGAGAATGTGAATGGTCACCCTCCTCATTTCCATAAATATACCTTTATGCCTCATTTGTAATGGGCTTTAACTCTTGAGCTTGGACTAGTAGTATATAGTTGACTTGTGCTTGAAAAGTGAGAGGCCCTCAACTCTTGGCAGCTAGTAGGGTGAGTTGGTAGTGAGGCTATAGTTTTGTATTTGATAATAGCATGATTAGCCTATGTTCCACTATTAGCTTTGATGATTTTTTTGATTTGAACTCGTATTTGCAGCAACATTAATGAGAAGTTATCCTCTTTTCGCGTTGATTCCCATGCACGTCCATATGGTTATAATGACTATCTGGTATTTCCATTATGTGTGTATGTTTACTTCCACGCAAGTTATTTGTCTCTAAACTAATTCATTGCCATCACAAGTGTGTTTTATTTTGAATCTTTGCTTCCATATTCCACACAATGCCAGTAAGATATTGTGAAGTAATGTGCAGTTAATCTTTGGCACTTTCCTCTTACGCATGTTTGAGATGGTTTTAGCTCACTAATCCCTCTTTTTGCATGTGTATTTTTATTAGTTTTGATACATTCTTGTATCTGGTCTTGCAGGTTTTCAATCCTGGCATTGACCTCATTCCTATTATTTGGGAATTCCTCCCTTGCCCTCACTTTAACATCACCTCATTTGATAGCTAGGAGTGAAAAACCAACACAATGGCAGTTGGGCCTACATACTGGATGGGGTCCCTATCCTAAATGGTGTGAGTTCTAATTGGAACATCACACCAGGGAGACTCTCCTAGTTGTTTGCAGCATTCAGCACCATCAACAGATTTGGCGCTAGAAGGAGGGTCAAATGACAAGCTGAGCCCTTGGAGCCTGCAGTTTATTTTCATATCTATATATGGCTATGTCTTGAATCTCTATCTGGGGTTGTTTTTCTAAACACATAAATATTTTGGTGTTGGTGGAAATAGTTTATTACTTTTTGAAGTTTAAGTTTAAAGGTGAGGGTCAAAAAACTGTCTTTGGACACATGCTTTCAGTTCTTATTTTTTGTCACTCTAACAAAAATACATTGTAAAGATGTTATTGGCAGGTTGTTTACCCTCACGCTTGAAGGCCGTGTCAAGAAATGGTGCCACACATTTCCAATATCTTCCATCCATTCGTTCGAGCAACTCATCTGTAAGATCCAAAAATCCTTTGACATGTATGATTTTCATGATGTGTTTAGAAGGATAAATAATCTTAAAATGAAACCTGAAGAATGACTATAGGATTTTGTTTTTAGGTTTGTTCATCTTTGTTGTGAATTTATGGAGAGAGATGTCAATTGGATGTATTTGAATGAAAAAATTCAGTGATTGGTTCACATTTGTCTGCAACACCTTCAATCTGAAACAAATCCCGATTATGATTATCATCATGATAATCTACAAGTTATAAATTGGCCATATCTTATCCCTAATCATGTATTGCATATTTCTATGAGCCGGGAAAAGCCTTGAGCCTCTAAGAAGGAAATTATTGCATGTGAAGTTTCTCATCCCCCTTCAAATTCATTACCTAATGAAATTTCATTCGTAAAAAATTCAGACGATGAAGAGTGTTTGCAGGGAAATGAATCAAGTGGTTTGACTCTCGAACCTATCACACGTCTTATTGAAATTGGATAGCTAGAGAATCAATTTGAAATGGCATCTCTCTCCCTGTTGATGAGATTCAACATCAGCCTGTTAATCATCTACCTAAATGTGTCCCTAAGTCTCTTCATATTATGCTCCCTCCTTCATTTGTTGACCAAGATTTTGAAGCAATAATCCTTCCCATGGAGCATGATATAGGAATCAATCCTTTGTTAGTAAATCAAAATCTTGGATTAGATTTGGTTCAAAGTGATGCTTCTTCCAGTGATCCTTTACACTTTCCTTCATTCACAACCTTAACAAAAGGATCTATACTAGATGATAGCAGGTACTCAATCAATTCCATGAAGCATAGCATCATTGTTTTCTAAAGCTAACATCAATGTCCATGGTTTGAGTTCTAAACTAAATCTAGATGAAATTGAGGCCTCTTCACATGGACCTTTTCATCAACTGTACCCTCATTTGTTCCATGGATATGATACATCAACGGCTTCTCCAAATTGTTTGAATCTTTCTAGGTTCAATTGTAATCATCTACCTAAGGGTGATGTTTAACAATCAAAGGATGAGGATATTGAATCCCTGGCTCATGATCTATTAAATTAGAAATCTCTAACATGTGAAGAACAAGACCATACTTCTTGGAAAATTCAAGATGGTCCTTTCATTGATTCACATTTTTTCATAACCCTTGAAGAGTCTCATGTGTTAAATATCCCATCCAATCAAATCAGTGACTTTGAAAACTATCACCAAATTAATAACGCCTTCTTTGGTACTGCTGATGAAAACTATCCATGTTAACTTGATGACCTCACTAAGCCATCAAGATTTAATGATCAATCTTTTGAGGGTTCAAGGACTCGTCAGAAACTTGAGGAACTTAAGCTTCCGCTAATGGGTATGTCAAATTTTCATATCCCCAATGAGATCCCTAAACTAGGTCAAATTAGAGTTTCTAAAATGAGGGTTTCTTCACATGATTCTCATCTCAGCATTATATTACCGGATGAAAGCTCATTTTAAAAGGATTCTGATATGCCATACTCTTTGCACCCTGAATTGTTTGAAGAAAGTACACGAACCACTATTTCAAGTCCTTATGATTCTTGCATAGGAAGTGTAGATTGTGATAAAGTATTATCTAGTATTGGCTCACTGTCAACTATATGCAAGGGAACAAATCACCTGACTCCTCCCTTTCTTGAGGCTCATCTGGTTAATTCATCTCCTTCTTGGGAATATGAAAAAATTGATCTTTTGAATTACTAAGTTGTCATTATTCGAACATTTGATCAAATCAACAATATATTCACTGATGGTTGTCTTGTCACAACTAAGGATGATCATATGCATTCATATATTGATCTTATGAAACTGCCATTATTCCAATGATATATCATTTTAGGATTCAAAAATTTGTTAGGATGGTGAGGCACTTTGGCTCTCATCAATGGTTATGCTAAGTCCTTGATGGGTCCCATCAATAGGTACACGTTGAGGCCCAATGGGCTATCATCCAACCCTTAAATTCTCTCTTTTTTTTTCTCACATTAATTTACATTTTTCGACATAATGTGCTTAGTACAGAGACTAAAGGGTGCATGTCATATTTCATGGCCTAATGTGGTTAATATGTAGGAAAGAGAAGCATTTTTGGGGACATTTACTATGTAGGGGATCATTGGAGGTATTTAGAGAGAATACATGAGGCTTTTCCACTACATTAAGTCCCCAACTTGACTTGAGTCCAAAGATTCCTCACCAATAGCTCGAAATCCATTGGCAGCTAAGGAACTCAAGTGAATGTGGATATCTAAGGCAAACAAATCCACCAATTTCGAGATTTTGGAGGGAAAAAATCCTCCTCCCAAGGGAGCTACCCCTCATTCACTTTTTGTATAAATAAACATGCCTACAGACTCATTAGGATTGAAATTATTGGAGCTAGGAAGAGATATAATAGGCTAAGTGCTTGAGACTGTGTTGAAGACTAGAAATTCACTGTGACAACATGGGGGATAACCACCTGGTCCAGACCTTAAGACAACTCCTTTTTCATTTAAAGCGGTGGCTCCGACTGGGGATAATGGGGCTAGTTTCCTAGTGTGGGTATTAATATGAGAGTGGGTGGTTCATGAGCATTTGAAAATAGAATAATGATAATCTAAATCACCTATTCTATCATGAAAATCTTCTAACTAACTTATTCTAATATAAACCCAGGTATTTCTGTGTGGTATGCGATCTACATAGATATCTGCTTAACATGTGATAATAAAGATTAATCACGCATAAATAGAGATGATACCATATAAGATAATTTCTTTGACTAAATATTTAAGCAAAGAAATTCATAAAATATATCACATATATGATGAATTATATGTATGAAAATTAACAATTTCAGCTAGGAACCATACAAAGTGTTGTCACTAATTAAAAGAAAACATAAACAATCATACAAGATAATAGTACCATATGTGCGAAGTTCTGCTCATTTAATGAATGACATGGATCAACTCCTTTCTTCAAATCAAATTATCTCCCAAGAACACAATAGTGCATCAACGAAGGAAAGTAGTCTGATATCTAAAAGAAATGATCATGTTCCATAATTCCACCAAAGCATTCACAAACTTACAAAAGTGCATTCTTTGCAAATGTTTTTGGGAAAATTCTGGACCCTTCTCTAAATGCATGAGAAGAGTATAAATACTATCCTAACTAATGTGCAAAAATATATTATATAAAAATTTGAGGAGGTTTCAAACAACCTTCCTCCCAACTAGTTAACTAACTCTAAAAATAAACAGTGGCTTGATGAGTAGAACTAAGATGATGATTTGTTGTCTACCAGCCTTTCCTTCAAATCACAAATATAAGTCATTGGTTTGAGTTGTGGAGGTGCCCCAAAATGTGTCCTGAGTTGTCCAGTGAAAATCACATCGGTGAGAGGTGGCAACATCCGCTGAGTCGAATGAAGCGAGCAGTTAAGGGTCATGATCTGGCTGTGCGTTTTACGAGGTATTTCCAATACGACTCCCAGTTGGTCTTGGTCAATTTTGTGGTTGCCTCGCTTTGAGTATATTCCTTTTCCTGCCAGCTTTTATGCAAAACACCCAAATCGAGCATTTCTTTTAGGCTGCCTTCCTTTAGTAGGTTGGTGACAAACAAAGTGTGGCTCACTACCTTGATTATATTCTTTGATACCCTAGCTTCCCTTGCCACTTCTAGCTCAACTTGCCTGATTCTTGCGTCCCAATTTGTGAAAAGAATGTCTTTGTGTGTCTCCTCAATTTTAGGCAGAATAGCCTTCCTTCCATCTTCTGTTTCCTACCATTCGATGAACTTTGAGATTCTAGTGTTGAGATCAGTAAACTTGGTTCTCTAGTCGATCACCTTATCTATTAGCTGGTCGCTAGTGATCAGATAAGGAGTAATGTGAAACATCTTTTGGCAGAAATGCTCATGTTGTTTCATTAGGAGAGAATTCAATGCCAGAGCCTCTTTAATGAACTCCTTAGTAGTGGGAACGTTCTTATATATTTCCATGGCTTGCTACAATTCTTGGAGTTGCATGTTTTTAGCTAATTTATTGGCTTCGTGGCTTATTTTCAGGACCTCCATTCTCTATTACAATTGGGCAAGCTGCTCAGCAGCTTACTTGTTCACATTTGCTTTCTTTGTTTCAAGATGCTGCTCAAGCTGTGAAATCCTCTCCTCCTTTTCTCTCAAAAAAGTACAGACTTCAATGGCTTTGTCCATAGTGGTCATTGCATATGCTTTAGTGAACTGTGACAGTCTAGTCAAGTTCTTAGCTGGGTTGAAAGGAATATCCCTCTAAACTATGTCCATGGGCTCATTTCCAGGTGGGAGCTTGGGTGTTTCTACCCTTTTTCTTTTTCTCTATCTTCATACTACTACCTCATGGAGAGGGTTGTAGAACACATCAAGTGGAGGGATTTCGGTCACTTTCAAGATGATCTCTGATGTGGGAAAAGCATGGATAATCTCAGTCTGTTGGGATGTTTTCGCCTGCTCATCCATAGGCTTAGACTACTCATCCATGGGTTTGGATTGCTCATCCATAGACTTGGACTCTATATTCTCCTGAATATGTAGAGGAGTTTGACACTCCATTGTCTCTTGGGTATCTGTCGTTTTGGGAGTGTCTTGCAGTTTCTAATTAAACTGATCCCACTCCTGCTCGAAACTACTGCCCTTGACCTCTGAACTGATTTATTTAGGTGGGCTGCTCAAAACTTGTTTCTCAGCTGACTTCCTACTAGACTCTGCTATATTATCTATCTCTTGGGCCTTCCCCATATCTGGTGTTTTCTCAGTACTCACCCGAGACACTGTGCGAGAACTAGGTCCTTCATTGTTACTTTGTGTAGGCTTATCTTTGATCTTCAACAAGTGTAGTGGGATTACTACGAGCCTTTAATTTATGAATTCTTGAAATATTTCAAAAATTTTAGGACTCAGGTTCGCTTTAGCCCATTCGAATGCTTGTTCAAAGGATTGGGTTGACTGTAACAGGTCTTCGAAATCATTATCCTCATGGTTGTATGGCTTGATATTTACAGTAGTAGTGATGTTATGTGCTACCTTGTTTGGATCAAATTTCCTTTTTGGCAATGTATGAAGCCTGAGGGCTTCCATGTTTGCTGACTCCTTAATGGCATGATTAAAATTTTCTAAAGCAAAAGAACCACACTTGATAGGAAAAGAGGGCCATAATAACTTCTTGTTTTCTTTGAGGACTTTATTTGGGCCTTTTCCTATAGTCTAGTGGGCAATTACCCTTGCTAACGATTTATCAGAAACATATCAAGGAAGGACATGTGGGTCGGCTATGCTACCAAAAACCCTAATATAGGTGAACCATTCTTTACTAAAATATTTGCCGACAGCTAGAAGATCTATTGCAGTTTCTTGGGAAAACTCGGGGGCTTTCTTATTGAAAATTATTTGATGCAGGGGAAAAATATCAGAATGAAATATCTTATAGAAATGAGGTATATAATGGGATTCCCATATTTTCTTATGACTGAGGTGGATAGTGTAGGGGTCCTGTAAGGTCCATTTCCAACCCATGGTCAGAAATGCAGTGTAGAAACAAATGGCATCCATAATGTAGGCACAAAAATAGAAGGGGGGGAGGTTCTCTGGAGAGGAGGCTCTCTTCTGTCGATACTCAGTAATGATGGTGGCTAGGTTATCAGATAGGATGGTGGCCCAATTCATGACGTGGGAGTTAACGTAGGCATCAATCAGAGGAATCCATTCTATGGAAAACTTAGAATTATTGGGAAACCCATATAGTCTACATAGCATAGCAGCTACATAGTTATAAGGGATTTCCAAAGAGGCTATAGCATACATACTCGATTTGTCAAATTTGAATTTGTTGTCTAATACTCTCTAACCTTGAATTAGCTTTAAGGGGTCTGGGTTTTTTTTTATGAAGCTGTCCATGTATGTCTTATCATATATATCCCGAGGATCAGATATATGATACATTTTCTTCATGTCTTCTCCTCTGAATGATCCCATGAGTTTGTTTCTTGAATTCCTGAATTGCCTAACTTCAATGGTGAGGTTTTTGACCACCCACCTGATCATATCCGTGTATGGGAGGATTTTAGGCCTTGCTCCTATCCTATGTAGGAAAGAATAGGCAGCATCCTTGAATTGAAGCCCTGAAGGTCTTGTTGAGTCAGTTGTTTCTCTTGTAACTGTAATATTGGGGCACCCATACTCAAGCCTATTGTAAATGACCTCTCAAGCTTTTGCTCCTCCATCAAAGCTGTAGATTGTATCAGAGAATATGGGAGCCATCTCTGTAAAATCAGATTATGCAACGCTCTACTTTTTCTGTTTCTACATCACCTTCCTCAATGACATGTCTTTTGTAGCTTGCCTGAAATGGACAATATATATCAGCGCAAACAATATCAGGCAATTAATATTGAAAGCATTTCTGAAATGACCTTGGATCATGAGAAAGGTTTAATGAGATACTCAACATTAACTACCCATAACTTGGAAAATGATTAGCTCTCGTCGGACCATTAAATATTTATTATCCTATCAATTCGTTCATTTTTGTATTTAAAACGCAATTATTTCACACGCTTACCGCTCTTATTCGCATATCACAATCTTCAAATGGATACAATATAACGTTGTGCTTACTATATGGTGAAATGCGATTACGGTTGTCGTAATATCGCATTTTGCAAATCGTTAATGGGCGTTGTAATGAAATAGCTTAATTACTTGCGAAGTTTGCGAAGTGTGATTTGCGAAATGAAAAGATGCTTATAATCAAGATATCGTAGCAAGAGCTTTGATCGTGCATTGTAGATTTTAAAAGGTGTTTTATGATAGTCACATGGAAAATTGTGATTTGCGATTTGCAATAAGGATCTCATCCTTGGGTTGTTTTGCAATATTTTTCAAGGCAATTTCTTAGAGTTAGGTTTTATTATCCTAAGACTAAATCTTTTAAAAAATGGTCCCCATTTATATCTCTAACCTACCTATGGTTATTCATAATGGGGGGGTTGTTACATAGTACAACAATTGGCGATTCACTTGGGAGAACCACCTATCTCTGAGTAGTTTTCTAAAATTTCTAAAACTTTCAAAGTAATTAGAGTTATAGGAATAATAATAACATGAGTTATAAAGTAAACAACATTTCCCTAGAATTGTTATCACTTACATAATCTATTTATTCAACTACTTTTACTCTTGTAATGATATAAATACAAATGTTTGCATCAACCAATAATAAGAGTTAAAGTGATATAGCAGGTGTTTTCTACAGATTAGTTTTTTATGTTTACTTATTTATCACAGATAGAGCCTCTGCTACCAGCAGGCGTTCATAACCTCGATAGGGTTATCTTTTAGCCAACAATGATTCATTATCCCATATGAAGCAATTTTAAAAATTCGAAACCATATTCACTTGCTTTGAGTCTCATTTGGATCTTGTCCCTTTTTCCTTTTTAATATAATATTTTCTTTTAGGTTTCTTAAGAGACATCATCTAGGCTTGGTAACCTAATAATGCTCTTGATGAGACCCCTTGTCTTCTAATCGATGAGATCATCGACTATTACCTTGTTTTGATATGCAGTATTGGTAATATCAGTTTAATTATTTCCCTATGACCATGGTAAACAAGCTCGCAATGAGACTTTTAATCTTCTGAGTTTTGTATATTTTAGAATTACACTCTAAAAAAGGAAAATTATATTGTATGGGGTGAATCATTGGCTCTTTTGAGAGTTTTGGATGATAATGATAGAGTTTTAAGATACTGATCTGTAGAAAGTCCTTACTAGGTTAAAGATTCTTTTCTTGACTGATAACAAAACTTTCATACTCTAAAAAGGTAAGAGTTTGTTCATAGAATAAATGTTTTTAGCAAGATCAATTTTTTCAAAGAAATGAGGTTTGTTTTGATACTCAAATGCCGTAATTATTCTTTTAACTTTTACTTATAGAAGCGAAAAATAAGAAATATTATCAAAGATTTTATTTTGAAAAACCAAAAGTAAATACTACTTAAACTTTATTTTCCTAAGAATTTGAAATGTGATATGATACAATTGGAAGAGGTTGTCTTCTAAGAAAAGTATTTTTTCCATATTTTCCCATTAACGGGCAAAGAATCATTCTTACCTGATAAGTCTTGTAAAAGAAACGTTGATTGTCCAATTTTCTCAATAATTTGAAAAGGGCCAAGCCATAGTCTTTGAAATTTGGTATGTTTACCTGTTTCCTTGTGTGCTTTGTCCCATTTCAAAACCAAAACCACCACTTCAAAATGTTTTTGGCTGGCAGAGGTTGTATCAAAAGAGGATTTGACTAATTGTTGATGATGGAAGTGGGTTGCTTTGGCCTTTTCTTGATCTTCTTCAAGCTTAAGAATCTGAACTTGTCTAGCTTGGAGAGAAGAAGAATGGTTTTCATCGATGAATTGCACTAGGGCAAGAGATGGGATTGTTGTGTTTGTGGGAACAACATCTTCTTTCCCATAAACCAAAGCAAAAGGGGAAGAACCGATAGATTCCTTCTGTGTAATTTTGTTTGCCCATAGAGCAAATGTCAATGCTTTGTGCTAATTCTTATGATTTTGGTCAATAGTCCTTTTGATAATTATGATGAGGTTTTTGTTTGTTGATTTTGCTAATCCATTACCTTGTGGATAATAGTTGGCTGATTTTTTTAGCTTAAAACCTTGCTTTAGAGCAAATTCTACCATTGCATTTCCAGAAAAGTAAGATGTGTTGTCAAACATTAAAGCTAAGGGTAAGCCAAACCTAGTAATTATGTACTGATCAATGAAGTTCGTAATGTTTTCTGTATTGGCTATCCTTAAGGGGATAACTTCTATCCATTTTGTAAAATAATCAGTAGCTGTAAGGATGAATCTATGCAGTTTGGAAGAGTTAGGAACAATCTCACCAATTATGTCTAATCCCCATTGTTCAAATGGTTTTTGGATGTTTATTGGTTGCAAAAGGAAAGCTAGCTTCCTTTCTCTTCCGGTTGTAGTATGACAAGTTTTACACTTTCTTGCATATTCATGTGCATCCTTAAATATCGTTGGCCAATAATATCTTGCATGTAGTGTTTTGTGAGCTGTGATATTTCCTCCAAAATGTCCTCCAGCTGGTCCATCATGTAATTCCTACATGACCTTTTCAGCTTTAGGTTTCTCCAAGCATCTTAGTAATATTGAATCATAATTTTTTCTAAAAAATACATCATCGACTAATTGATATTGATTTGATTTCAACCTTAAAACACACTTTGTTTTGTATTTAAGGTGCATAGGAGCATATCCGTTCTTTAAATAAAATTTCAAATCAGCGTATTGTGATTGTGTATCATTGAGGATTACCTCTACTATTTGTACTTCATTACCTTGATCTTATTCTGATGATAACTGGGAAGCTCCTGTTAACATCCTGTAAAAACCTTGAACCCTAACAATTTTAGCCAGTTGGATTTCCACATTATATTCTTGAAGTGTAGTAACCCAATTGGCTCTTTTCTACCCTACTTCTCTTTGGATTAATAATTGCCTTACTGTGGGGTATGGTACTATTATTTTTGAATGGGCTTTACTAAGAAAAGGTCTGAAATGTTTCAAGGTTTTAAAAACAACAAAATTCTTGTTTCTCGACAGCTGAATAATTACCTCGGCACCTTGCAAATTAGAACTAAAAAAGGAGATAGGTGCTTTGATATTTTCATCATTTAGCTGTGTTAGAACTGTTGCATAAGATGTATCAGATGAAAAAGTATATAATATAAAAGGTTTGAGAAAGTCAGGAGTTGTCAGCAAAGGAGCATTAATAATGGCTTTTTTAATCAAATCGAATGACTCCCTTTCATGTTTGCCCCATTTGAAAATTGGGTTGTAGAACACATCATTGTTTGAAGGGGTAGGACAATCTGTGAAAAGTTTGGGACAAATATTTTTACAAAATTAATTTGGCCTACGAATGATTGTGTGGTATTATTGTTATGTGGGAGAGGTATCTTTTCAATCTCTTGGAATTTATCGGGATCAATGTAAATCCATTTCTTGGATACTATAAACCCAACAAGTTTGCCTTCCAGTCAAGCAAAATAATGTTTTTTTGGATTTAAGGAAATACCATATTTCCTGCATCTTTCAAAAATATGCGTCAGGTCGCTTAAATGATTGTTCCAATCCTTAAAAAATACCGTGATGTTATCTAAGTAAATAACATTTGATTTATTAATTAGACCTTTAAAAGCAATATCCATAGCATGTTGAAATGTAGCACCTGCGTTAATGAGTCCAAAAGACATCTTCTGATAGGCGTATGTTCCCCACTTGGTTCTAAATGTTGTCTTTAATATTTCATCTGGATGCATAAGAATTTGATTATATCCTGAGAATCCATCTAGAAAAATCATTAATTCGAAACCTGCAACTAATTGCAGTATCTGTTCCATGGTAGGAAAAGGAATGTTGTCTTTTTTACAAGCTTTATTCAGGTTCCTAAAATCGATACAAATCCTAATATCATTGTTCCTTTTCCTTACAGGCACCATATTCGATGCCCATTTAGAGTGTCTAACAAGGAAGATTCTTTTGGCTTTCAGAAGCTTGTTTAATTCAGATTTGATTTCACTTTCAAGGTCTGGGTGAATTTTGTGAAGCTTCTGTTGAACTGGCTTTTCATTCGAAGCCATAGGTATGGTATGTTGAATTACAGAGGTATCATAGGTTTTGAGATCTGAGTAATCCTAGGCAAAGACATCTTTGCATGTTTTCAACAACCTAATGAATGATATCCTTTCTTCTGATGATAGGCCAAGACTTAGGTTGACATTTTGAGGTTTTCCTTTTGACCCTAAATTTATTACTTCAAATCTCAAAGTAGAACTTTGAGTTTTGGAGTTAGTAACTTTCTTGAATCTATCCTTTAAATCATAGAGATCTTCCATCTTAACTACAAACTTTGGGATTGGGTTTTGATTTTGATCATTTTTAATTTGGAGATCATGCTCTTGTTTGTCTATGATCTGTTCCTCATAAGAACCTTCTAATGTAAGGAAAAT
The DNA here is from genome assembly GCA_000404065.3 of Pinus taeda. Lineage (NCBI taxonomy): Eukaryota > Viridiplantae > Streptophyta > Pinopsida > Pinales > Pinaceae > Pinus > Pinus taeda. Next base: position 52,034 of record APFE030692568.1, on the reverse strand, counting down.
TATATCTGCATCGTTATTGAATACTCTCCAATTTGTTACATTATCAAGAATAGATGGCCTAAAGATTAACTCTATTAAAAATCTGTGTGGACTGAACTCTTCTACGGGTATAAGATTGGATGCCACATTAGCAAGTAAGTCAGCACTTGCATTATGCAGTCTAGGAACTAAAGAAATGTTAAAAGCAGAGAAGTGAGAAGTCAGATTCTGGGCTAATGATTGATAATGTTTAAGGTGCCAAGAGACACAATGATTTTTAATTATTACCTGCTTCATAATTATTTCAGAATCACCATAGACTTGCAGATATTTGACATTAGGGCCAATGGCTTTGTACAAATCTTGGATCAATGCTTCATATTCAACGACATTATTGGTACACTAAAATTCAAGTATGCAGGCTAACATGGTTTTCTCTCCTTGCAGACTGATCAAAATGCATCCTGCGCCTGCACCGTCTTCATATTTAGAACCATCAAAATAGAGAGTTCAAAACAAAGAAATATTTGAAATTTTATCTAATAAATTTACACACTTGGAAGCATCTGTTTGTGAAATTTTTTCTATTTGAGACACTACGACATTATCTGGGAAGGGAGACCTCTGAGCATTAAAGGATCCCAAAAATGAATTAGCTGAGTAATTTTCAATGATGTGATGCAGGAGCATCTGGTCGACAGGGCAAAGACCGAGACAAGGCAGACAAAGTTTCTGAAGAATATTGGGAAAGATAAACAGTTCGACAAAGGACAGCAAGTCTGTCAAGTTCTTGCATTTTTATTTTTATTTTTCTACCAAAGTCAACTACAGCTTTTAGTTTCTGTTGGTTAATTTTATTCATTTTACTTTACTGTAGCAATAGGTGTTAATTGTAGTTGTTAGAATTAGATTAATGCTAATAATGTAAACAAAAATCCTTTGTGGGACCAGAGAGACAAATTAGACAAACGAAGACAGGCAGAGTAAGTTGTATTAACTACCACACAAAAACTGAAATAATGAAACTGTCTGAAAAACTGTACAGAGATAACTACCTACAGTTATCAAACTACCTGTGCCTACTGTATAAAAGGATAGAACAAAAACCCAGAAAGGGTTCGACAGCTAAGTAACAGAAAGAGTGAATTGAAGTAATAAGAATTAAAATTTTCCTTCATCAAATATTTTGTGCACCAATAGAAGTGAAATCGAAATACATGAGTCCTCTGTAATTACAGAATTCTATCCATATATATTGTTTTACAAACAATTCGTACAGATAAACATAGTGACCGAGAGTCACTAAAACCAGTTCAAGCATATACAAATTATTGCATGACAGATATCCTTACAGGTAAGACACAGGAGCGACATTCCAAATAAACCGAGTGCAAGATAAATCAAGACGAGTGAACAGCAGGCGTGAGAAAGACGAATAAAGTCGAGGAGCACAACGACCCACGGTCGGAACCGGGTAAGAGAAAATCTCAGAAATTAACCACGAAATTTGCAAATTCAAAATTATATATATATATTACATTGCAGGCCTGTACAGTCAACTATTATACAAATGAATCTCGTGATGAGGGTTCAATGAACCACATCAACCACTAACAGACGTGACAGAGAACCGATGGGTCACGGCCACGGTTGGGAACAACCCAAACCCTCAACCACTAGAACAACCAAAAATATACAGACGCGAAACTACAGTATATAGCAGAAGGCCACCAGGGCATCTAAGTCTACAGTCTAGCAAGAAGATACAGGCAAACTAAAGAACACGAAATCAACTAACAAAGAGAGCAAAACTACCCGGAAGGACAAAGCCGTAACCTGTGTGAAGAGCCACGGAGCCGTCACCTGTAACAACGATTAAGAAATAAGTTAGGGCTTGATTGTATAACAGAACCCTGAACCAGACAATGAAACATAAGCTTAAAAAAAGAACGAATTAGTTGGAAGGAAGACAAGTATGGCAAAAGGGAGGATACCATACCTGTAGGTGAACGATTCCTCTGTTCATCGAGACAAAACCCTAACCACGGAGGGGCCGAGTTTGTTAGTTACAGTTCGAGAAGCGAATAAACCAAAATAGCAGGGAACCAGCTACATTACCTGAGTATCGAGTTGCGCGCCGGAGAAGACCGAGTTGCAGGCCACCAACTGCACATTGCCACTGAGCACAGTAGAAACCCTCAACACTAAGAATTTACCATAAATTGCAGCGCCTTTGGCCGAGTCAAGCAACAATACAGGAAGATAACCAGTCGACAGAACATAGCCACGGAAAAGCCAACAGAAAACCAAGTAAAGAGCCATACTTACCAGTGAAACGCATGAACCAGATATGCAGGCAAACATACAGTGTCAAACCACGACATTTAGCAAGAAACCCCTAGAGATTCAGCATAGTATTATCATATACAGGCAGTTAACACAGAGGTGGAGCTGAGCTGCGAAGAGAAACCACAAAGCAGCGAAAGCGACGGAGAACAATGCAAATGAGTGCGAGTGGACAAGGGAAAAGGGTAATAGGAGATTAGGGTTTTCCGCAAACTTGAGGTGGATAGGTGTCACAACAAGGACGAGCAAGTACCGGGAGGTAGATTAACAATCACCTTCACATTCATTGCCAAATCGAACCAAAAAATATCAGCAATCAAACCATAATCCATAACAAATATCCGTGAAGTATCGTGAGGGGTGAGCTGGCGTGGGGCCGTGGGGACAGGCCACATCATGATGTTATTGGTGAAGGCAACTGGTTCATTGCTTCCCTTAAGGTCAGTGACTTTATATTTCATGAACTTTTCTCGGTCTACCCTGATTTGGTTTGGTTTATAATTATGTGGCAACCACATGTGAGACCAATCAGTTGCGAAGTAACCATGAAACTTTTCAGATCAATCCCTACTTAGGATTAAACCATCAAATTCAGGGATATCAGCCACTAAAATATCAATTATTTGCGAAACTTTTGGATTAGAGGAAAGCCTGATTGATACTGATGCTATTTCTCTGATTACCTATACTTTTGTCTTCTCTGATTGAACTATGTGTATCACATAATTTTGAGGTGTAATATTCAATTTGGTGCACATGCATCTTGGCATAATATTTGAAGAGGCTCCTAAATCAACAAGGCAGTTATGAACATTCCTGTTGAAAATTTCGTAAGTGAGCAGAAATGGAGGAATATGAGAAATAGATCTATCACCGATTAGGACTAAATATGAAGGATCTACTTTGTTGGAAGATGATGGAGGCTTTCCCATATCGTAGGCAGCTTGAGTAACCACAACAGATGGCAAAGGGGATACAGGAACTGCTTTTAATTCTCTTAACAATTTTTTTTGTTGTTGCTTGAATTTAGCGAGTTCATGCAAAGAAATGTTTGCTCTAGTCTTTTTAATATCTTTGAATATGTTGTATTCCATTGTATCTGAAACTACCAACGTTTTGGAAGCGTTAGGAGAATCTAGTGGAATAGATTCTGTCTAACTATTCTTAGACCTTTTTGTTACTGTTTTCTCCTTTACAGGAGTAGAAGTCTTTTGTTTCTGATTTGTGATAGACATGTCAGGAGAGTTTTTTCTCCTCGTAGTTACTGGCAGAGCTTGTGCCTCTTCTTCATTTGGGAGGATGAAATCCCACATTCCATTTAATTCAACTTCTTCTTCTATTTTGGATTCCTCTTCGGCTGGTGAGTCTTCTTCTATTTCTTGATCAGACTCAACATTTGAAATGGTGTTTGGGGGTTGTGATGCAGAAGAAGAATTCCTTTTAAACGAGCAAAAATGTTTCTTGGGAGTAGAGGATTTTGTGACCTGTTTCTTGATTTCAACCATTTCATTAGACATTGTCTTTAATACTTTCTGTAGGCCTTCAAGATCGAAAGGGTCTTTTGAAACTTTCTTTTTAGAATCATCCTTAAATGTTACTTTCTTTGAATTTCTCTTATCTGTTTGTGATCTCTTTTGTAAAGATATAATCCTTATTTCTACAGACAGGGCTTCTTTCATGTTTTCTACAAGGGTAGCCTTATTGGCTCTATCTACGACAATTGCAATATTAGAGGGAAGAGATGATATGTGCCAGTCTATTTGTACATCTACAACAAGTTTTGAGGGAGATAGGATTTTATTTAGCAACTTGTTAAATATGGAGTTGAAGTCTTTGATCCTTTCATCTGAATTAGCTTTTAAATAATAAAGATCGTTGATCAAGGATGCTATGGTCTTATCATCACCAAATTTTGCAATAAATATTTCTTGAAAAGTATCCTAGTTCCTAATTGAATCTGCTGGAAGGGAAAAATACCAAGCTCCAATAGATCCTTTGAAGGTATAAGGGAACAATATGATTACAAAATCTTCATGTACAACTCCATTAAGATTCATGGCCAACATGAAGTTACTTAGATGTTCTTCGGCTGGAAGACCATCGTCGGGATTGTACTTGGGTAGCCATTTTTTTGGGTTTGCTGGGAGTGCATTTGGATTTGCAACCAGGACAGCGCCAGGGTTTGTCCCAGCTTGAGTAGGTTGATTGATCATAACTTAAGTTGGAGACTAAGAATATGGGAAGGTTGGTCCAGAATTAGGTGTAGATGGCGAAAAAATTACTACTAGGTTAGTACTACTAATGGCAGTACTAATTAAAGAAGTGGATAGTTGAGAAGTTGTGGATTGAGTAGAAGTGAATGGGGAAATGAATGTATGGAAAGGTAATTTGATATCACTGTTATCTGATTCAAACCTTGGTGAGGTAAATCTCCTACGTCGTGGAGGTATGGGGAACTCAAAAGGGGTTACTCCAAGCCTTTCACTTTGCAATCTAGTTAATACACCAGTTTGTTGTAATAAGGAAGTAACACTTTCATCAGAAACTTCGGGCCTTTGGGGCTTCTCAGCAGAAATGGATATCTATTCCAATTTTTGTATCAAAGAATGAACTTTGGGAGACTCGGGAGTGTAATTTTGGGAAGGTGGTTGTCTTACTACTTTAGGATATGAGGGAGATGTTTCTATAACTTCAGAGTTTTGATAAGGAGTTTCTGAACGAGATTTAGAAGGTGTAGAAGTTGTGGAGGGGTTTTGACTCTTATGAATATTTTTTTATTGATATTTAGGTTTATGTGCCATTCTTAATTGGATGGCCCTCCTTCTAGTGCCAAAATGTTGAAGCCTTGAAAATCACTGCGACAACATGGGGGATAACCACTCGGTCCAGACCTTAAGACAACTCCCTTTCCGCTTAAAGTGGTGGGTCCGTCTGGGGATAATGGGACCAGTTTCCAAGTGTGGGTTTTAATATGAGAGTGGGTGGTTCATGAGCATTCACAAATAGAATAATGATAATCTAAATGACCTATTCTATCATGAAAATATTCTAACTAATTTATTCTAATATAAACCCGAGTATTTCTGTGTGGTATATGATCTACATAGATATCTGCTTAACATGTGATAATAAAGATTAATCATACATAGACAAAGATGATAACGTATAAGATAATTTATTTGACTAAATAGTTAGTCAAAGAAATTTATAAAATATATCACATATATGATGAATTATATATAAGAAAATTAACAATTTCAACTAGGCATCATACAATAGTGCAATTAGCACTTAACATAAAGAATAAATCTCACACACATTTCATGAAAGTAAAGTGTTGTCACTGATTAAAAGAAAATAGAAACAATCATACAAGATAATAGTACCATATGTGTGAAGTTCTTCTCATTTAACAAATGACATGGATCGACTCCTTTCTTTAAATCAAATTATCTCCCAAGAACACAATAGTGCATCAACAAAGGAAAGTAGTCTGATATCTAAAAGAAATGATCATGTTCCATAATTCCACCAAAGCATTCACAAACTTACAAAAGTGCATTCTTTGCAAATGTTTTTGGTAAAATTCTGGAATCTTCTCTAAATCCATGAGAAGGGTATAAATACTATTCTAACTAATGTGCAAAAATAGATTATACAAAAAATTGAGGAGGTTTCAAACAACCTTCCTCCTAACTAGTTAACTAACTCTAAAAATAAACAGTGGCCTGATGAGTAGAACTAAGATGATGATTTTTTGTCTGCCAGCTTGTCCTTCAAATCACAAATATCAGTCATTGGTTTGAGTTGAGGAGGTGCCCCAAAATGTGTCCTGAGTTGTCCTGCGAAAATCACATCGGTGAGAGGTGGCAACATCCGCTGAGTCGAATGAAGTAAGCAATTAAGGGTCATGATCTGGCTAAGCATTTTTATGAGTTATTGCTAATATGACTCCTAGTTTGTCTTGGTCAATTTTGCGGTTGCCTCCCTTTGAGTATCTTCCTTTTCCTGCCAGCTTTTATGCAAAGCACCCAAATCGGGCATTTCTTTTGGGATGCCTTCCTTTAGCAGGTTGGTGACAAACAGAGTGTGGTTCACCACCTTGATTATATTCTTCGATACCCCAGCTGCCCTTGCCACTATTAGCTCATATTTCTTGATTCTCGTGTCCCAATTTGTGAAAATAATGTCTTTGAGTGTCTCCTTGATTTCAGGCAGATTGGCCTTCCTTCCGTCTTTTGTTTCTTGCCATTTGATGAACTCTAAGATTCTAGTGTTGAGATTAGTAAACTGAGTTCTCTGGTCAGTCACATTATTTGTTAGCTAGTCACTAGTGATCAGATAAGGAGTAATGCATGACATCTTCTGGCAGAAATGCTCCTGCTGTTTCATTAGGAGGGAATTTAGTTCCAGAGCCTCTTTAACGAACTCCTCAGTAGTGGGAATGTTCTTATATCTTTCCAAGGCTTGTTGCAATTCTTGGAGTTGCATGTTTTTAGTTGATATATTGGCTTCGTGGCTTATTTTCAGGACCTCCATGCTTTGCTGCAATTGGGCAAGCTGCTCAACTACTTGCTTGTTCGCATTTGCTTTCTATGTTTCGAGCTGCTACTCAAACTGTGCAATCCTCTCCTCCTTTTCTCTCAACAAAATAGAGACTTCAGTGGCTTTGTCCATAGTGGCCATTGCATATGCTCTCGTGAACTGTGATAATCTAGTCAAGTTCTCAGCTGGGTTGAAAGGAATATCCCTCCAAACTATGTCCATGGGCTCATTTCTAGGTGGGAGCTCGGGTGTTTCTACCCTTGTTCTTTTTCTTTGTCTTCTTACTATTGCCTTGTGGAGCGGGCTGTAGAACACATCAGGTGGAGGGATTTTAGTCACTTTCAAGACGATCTCTGATGTGGGCAGAGCAGGGATAATCTTAGTCTGTTGGGATGTTGTCGCCTACTCATCTATAGGCTTGGACTACTCATCCATGGGTTTAGACTGCTCGTCCATAGTCTTGGACTCTGTATTATCCTGAATATGTAGAGGAGTTTGACACTCCATTGTCTCTTGAGTATCTGTTGTTTTGGGAGTGTCTTGTAATTTCTGATTAAACTAATCCCAGTCCTGCTCCAAAATACTGCCTTTGACCTCTGAACTGATTTATTTAGGTGGGGTGCTCAGAACCTGTTTCTCAGCTGACTTTCTGTTGGACTCTACTATATTATCTATCTCTTGGGCCTTCCCCATATTTGGTGTTTTCTTAGTATTCACCTGAGACATTGTGCGAGAACTAGGTCCTTGATTGTTTCTTGGTGTAGGCTTATCTTTGATCTTCAACAAGTGCAGTGGGATTACTGCGAGCCTTTCATTTCTGAATTCCTGAAATATTTCAAAATTTTTAGGACTCAGGTTCACTTTAGCCCATTCGAATTCTTGTTCAAAGGACTTGGATGACTGTAACAGGTCTTCAAAATCATTATCCTCATGGTTGTATGGCTTGAGCTTTACCATAGTAGTGATTTTATGTGCTACCTTGTCTAGATCGAATTGCCCTTTTGGCAAAGTATGAAGCCTGAGGGCTTCCATGTTTGATGACTCCTTAATGGCATGATTAAAATTTTCTAAAGCAAAAGAACCACACTTGATAGGAAAAATAGGGCCATAATAAATTCTTGTTTTGTTTGAGGACTTTAGTTAGGCCTTTTCCTACGGTCGGGTGGGCGATTTCCCTTGCTAACAATTTATCAGAAGCATATAAAGGAAGGACATGTGGGTTGGCTATGCTACCAAAAACCCTAATGTAGGCGAACCATTCTTCAATAAAAGATTTGCCAACAACTAGAAGGTCTGTTGTGGCTTCTTGGGAAAACCTGTGAGCTTTCTTATTGAAAATTATTTGATGCAGGGGAAACATAACAGAATGACATATCTTATAGAAATGAGGTATATAATGGGATTACCATATTTTCTTATGACTGAGGTGGATAGGGTAGGGGTCCTGTAAGGTCCATTTCCAACCCATGGTCGGAAATGTAGTGCAGAAACAAATGGCATCCATAATGTAGGCATAAAAATAAAATGGGGGAGGTTCTTTGGAGAGGAGGCTCTCTTCTGTCGATACTCGGTAATGATGGCGGCTAGGTTATCAGATAGGATGGTGGCCCAATTCATGATGTGGGAGTTAACGCAGGCATCAATCAGAGGAATCCATTCTATGGAAAACTTAGAATTATTGGGAAACCCATATAGTCTACATAACATAGCAACTGCATAGTTATAAGGGTTTTCCAAAGAGGCTATAGCATACATACCTGATTTGTCAAATTTGAGTTTGTTGTCTAATACTCTCTTGCCATGAATAAACTTGAAGGGGTTTTTGTTCTTCTTTGCGAAGCTGTCCATGTATGTCTTATCATATATATCCTGAGGATCAGGTATATGATACATTTTCTTCATGTCTTCTACTCTGAATGATCCCATGAGTTCATTTCTTGAATTCTTGAATTGCCTATCTTCAATGGTGATATTTTCAACCACCCACCTAATCATATCCGTGTATGTGAGGATTTTAGCCCTCGCTCCTATACTATGTAGGAAAGAATAGGCAGCATCCTTGAATTGAAGGCACGAAGGTCTTGTTGAGCCAGTTGTTTCTCTTGTAACAGTAATATAGGGACTCTTTTCCTCAAGCCTATTGTAAATGACCTCCCAAGCTATTGCTCATCCATCAGAGCTGTAGACTGTATCAGAGAATATGGGAGCCATCTATGTAAACTTAAATTCTGTAAAGCTCTACTTTTTATGTTTTTGCATCACCTTCATCAATGACATGTCTTTTGTAGCTTGCCTGAAATGGACAAGATATATCAGTGAAGATGATATCGGGCAATTAAGATTGAAAGAATTTCTGAAATGACCTTGGATCGTGAGAAAGGTTTAATGAGATACTCAACGTTAACTACCCATAACTTGGAAAATTATTAGCTCTCCTCGGGTCGCTAAATAATTATTATCTTGTCAATTCGTTCGTTTTTGTATTTAAAATGTAATTATTTCACATGCTTACTACTCTTATTTACATATCACAATCTTCAAACGGATACAATATAGCATTGTGCTTACTATAAGGTAAAATGCGATTGCGATTGTCGCAATATCACATTTCGCAAATCGTTGATGGGTGTTGTAATGGCATAGCTTAATTACTTGTGAAGTTTGCGAAGTGCAATTTGTGAAATGACAAGGTGCTTATAATCGGGATATCGTAGCGGGAGGTTTGATCACACATCATAGATTTTTAAAGGTGTTTTATGATAGTCACATGGAAAAGTGTGATTTGCGATTTGCGATTTGCGATAAGGATCTCATCATTGGGTTGTTTTGCAAGATTTTTCAAGGCAATTTCTTAGAGTTAGGTTTTATTATCCTAAGACTAAAAATTAAAAAAAATGGTCCCCATTTATATATCTAACCTACCTATTGTTATTCATAAATGGGGGGTTTGTTACATAGTACAACAGACTGTTATCTTCATTATGAGATTATTGGAACTCTATTTTCTATTAATGAAAGGTCCCATTGTTGGTAAAAATATGAGTTAGATTAGGAGGGTTGAAACCCTTGGGTTACGGCTCAAACTAGAGGCTTTAGCCCCTCTCATGTATTATTTCCCTGTTCTTGTCCATGTCATTGTATTTCTTTCCTTGTTTAAGAAGGCATTATGTTTCAAAAATTGTAGTTATAGGTTTGATCACCACCTCTCTTGTGGGAAGTGTGGTTGAATAGCCTACAACAAGCCAAAAAAAAATGTGTTTATGATTTCTTGGAAATTGCTAGGTTTTGGGTTGAAATTATTTTGCATGCTTGGTTTTTGTACCTTAGAAGTTAACAACATGATTTGGAAAATATATTAGATGCATGTTTCCAAGGAATTGTAGGGGTTTTCACACTCATACACACCCACTTATACATTTCCATCCTCCTCTTAGACACCTCATACTTCTCTCAAGCTCCGCCATCGAAATCATCTTTTCAGGGTTAATGAAGGACACCATGAGCATGAAATTTTGTGCAAGATAGGCCTCCGAGTGGTGCTAAGCTTGGAAAAAGGACTCACACATCCTTCATCCACCCTTATACACCTTCCTCAGCATTCAGAACACCATCATTGCCCTCAAAAATATCTTGGACACAGTCCTGTAGCAAAACAGGCACTTCTATAACAAAATAGAGTTTCCTGTAGCACCCTGTAGCACTATCCAAATTCAACTAGATTTTCCCTAGAACCTTGAATGTTTCATTTTGAATTTGAATAATGACCCTCGATATTTGATTACATGATTATGGAGACTCTAGGACCACTCCAAAACCATCCTTCCTTCTCTGCAAACACAAAACAATAAGTAGATTGACTTAGTTTTTTTGAATTCCCTAGTTATGTGTTGTAGACTTAATTTCTTCTTCTTAAGAAATGCGCACTTAGATTAATGATTCATGCAAGTAGAACACTGATTTGATTAGTTTACAAATAGAGTAGCATGGTTTATTTTTGTAAGTAGTGTAGTCTTTTCCTTTCCTACAGTTACAAGTAGTCTCTACATTTAATGAATGGTGCTTTCATTTCTACAATTAAGCTAATACACATTTCCTTGAAATGGGTGACATGAGTAGAACTTTACCTATTGTGCATATAACATTGTCACCTCTAAGTTTTCGCAAACTCCGGGTTGATAATTTAAGTTGAGAGCCTTGGGAGTTGAAACATCCTTGATGCAATGCCAGGGCTCATCATTTTTTGGTGTCATTGCGGGGGAGGTGTCCAAGTAGGTGTTAATTATACTTAGAAGTTTTTTTTTTCCTTTCTATTTTGCATCAATACTATTGGTTTAAAAGCTTCAAAAAAACGAGAAAAGAAAAAGATTCAAAAAATAGATTTAGTTCTTTCATACCTCATAGGAGTAGGGATAGTCAAGGGAGATTCCTACCAAAAAACCCCACCCCTTCAAGCATCCAACCATCATTCTTCTTTGGTGACTGTGAATTTCCCTCTCTGACTATAGGTGAGTTAGAAAACCCTCCAGGTGAGGAACCCAAAACCCATAGGAGAATAAGATCCCACCTTGCCTACCCACACCATGGATGAAAATAGATAGAATGTATTTTCCTATCCGAGATACCAATGGGGAGGCCAAAATGAAGAATATAAGTCTTGTTTCTCTTCCACATTTCCATGGACTAACTTCTGAAGACCCTGACACCTTCATGTTTGAATTTTCTCTTGTTTATAGGACTTATGACTATACCTATGATGAACAAAAGATGAAGTTATTTCCATCTACCCTCAAAGATGTAGCCTTGTGTTGGTTTATGGGTTTACCTGGAGGCAACATCACTACCTAGGCCCAAATGCATCAAGCCTTTATTGAAAAATATAGGGTTTACTATAGGTCCAAAGAAAGAAAGGAAAAGAAATATTTAGGATGGCTTTAGGACCAGATGAATCTTTATAGGAATATGAGGAAAGATACCAACTCAATATAGGAGGGATAATTGTACCATTGACCTTGAGTCAGTCAAGATAGTTATTCTCCGATGGATCAGGGTGGATGTAATGGAGACCCTCAACATGTTGTCTGGAGGGGACATCTACCAGTTTCCTTATGATGACATCAAGGCAATATTTAGGAATCACTCTAGGGCTACTAGGAAACATAGTAGTTCTAGCTAAGGCTTAGTTAGTTCATCTCCCTCCGCATCAACCATCAAACATGAGATAGGAAGTATGTTGGAGGATTTTGAGAGTGAAATGTTGCATACATTTTCTGTTCATATGGATACTATGCATATCGAAAGGAAGCAAGAGGAACCAAAAAGAGCGCTATCTATATTTTTCCCTAGATGCACTAAGATACATCCTAGAAATGAGTGCTCATTGAATGCCTCCACCACAACTCCCTCACCATAACTCACCTAAGAAACTTCAACTACCTGCCCAACCCAATCCAAACCCAAATAATAAGTAGGCGCAATAGGTGTACAGTGGGGAGACATCATATCCTATTTATGTTGTGGAAATCCAAGAGATCAACCTTCAGCCTATGGAGGTACTTCCAGATGTTCACCCACCTTCTCCACTTGAAGAGCTTGACGGAGATACGTAAGAAACTGCCCCTCAAGCTAATGCACCTCCTTACCCTAAGAGGTTGATCTAACCTAAATAACACACCTCGTAAGAGGAAAATTTTCTTATGAGAATTTAAGAACTTGTGTGTCAAAATTTCCCTTCTCTAGGCCATCAAAGATGTCCCCATTTACAAAAATCTTATCAAGGTAGAGTGTTTCAAAATGCTTGGGAGAAGAAGAAGAGATACCCCCACTATCAATGTTGTTAAGCAGTTATCTAATCTAATGCTTGGGAGGGCGATCTCTCCAAAGTACCTGGATCATGGTAGCCTAGTAGCGAATGTGCACACTAATATAATTATGGTCCCTAATACATTTATTGACCTTAGGGATGTAATCAATATGGTGACCAAGGAGACCATGCTTAAGCTCAACCTCCAAGGGGTCTTTAGGAAGACTACTATAGTATTGCAACTTGTAGACAAATCCACAATAGCTCCTGAGGGAGTTATTGAGGATGTAATGGTCTCCATTGACTCCTGGGAGTACCCCACTAATTTCCTTGTCCTCCAGCCCAAAACCACATTTAATTGGTACCCTCTCATCCTAGGAAGACCTTGGTTGGCCACTATTGGTGCCTACATTAGCTATAGGGCTGGGAACATGAACATCAAGAATGGTCATCTATCAAAACAACTTGTGCTGTATCCTCCTACTCAACCTTCTATTGAGCATGTCTTTCCCTTGTGGTTAGAGGATGAAGAAGAGGAAGAATTTTATCAGGTATCCCTCTACCCAGTCTGCATACTAGACACTGCTATAGGGGGAGGCAGCTTGATGAAGATGACCTTATTGACCATATCTCACAGAATCAGTCTCCCACTTCCATGCCAGTTGATGAACTGATGCAGGAATCCAAGAGTAACCCTTGGATTTATTTTTGCTATGTTGACCCTAACCTAGAACATGCCAAGGTTGTAGATATTATCCCATCCGCAACTCTAAAGATCAACCCCCTCTCTCTCTCAGCTGAGCAGGAAGAAAAATTATGTAATGTGCTGAGGAAACACTTGGATGATTTTTCTTGGGACTATAAGGAGATGAAAGGTGTGCATTCCTTAGTTTGTACTCATCATATCTACATCAAAGAGGGATGTAAGCCTGTGCACCAACCCAAGAGAAGGATGAACCCAACTCTTAACTACATTATGAAGGAGGAATTACAAAATATACTAGAGTTAACATTCATATACCCTATTTTAGATAGTGAGTGGGTGTCCCCCCTCATTATATTCCCCAATAAAAATGGAAAGTGGAGGATCTGTGTTGATTATTGAGAACTTAACAAGGCTATAAGAAAGTACCACTTCCCTTTTCCTTTCATTGACCAAGTCTTGGATGACCTTGCAAGAAAAATATTATTTTCCTTCCTAGTCGGGTTTATTGGGTACAATGAGATATAAATCATCCTTAAGGACCAAGACAAGACCAAATTCACATGTCCTTGGGGTACCTTTTCTTATATGGTCCTTCCTTTTGGTTTGTGCAATGAGCTTGCTACCTTCCAGAGGGAAGTTTTGAGTATCTTTCCTAACCTTTTTCATGAAACTGTTGAGATATACATGGATGACTTCACCCCTTATGGTTGTGACTTCCAAGAAGCTCTTTCTAACCTATGTAAAGTATTAAAGAGATGCATTGAGATGAATCTTTCATTAAGTCTTGAGAAATGTGATTTTTTTATGAATGCAGGGACTATCCTAGGCCATTCCATATCCAAGGAAGGGATACAGGTTGACCCTAACAAAATTTCCATCATTAAAAGGGTCCCTATCCCTCAAAAGAAAAGAGATGTCAGGAGCTTCCCTGGATTGGCTGGGTATTATAGAAGGTTCATTAAAGACTTCAGTAAACTGGCTTCACCCTTATTTAAGCTATTGGCTAAAGATTCTGACTTCTCTTGGATATAAAAATGTCACGAGGCCTTTGAAGTGATAAAAGAAAAGCTAACCATCGCCATCCTTAGGGGCCCCAATTGGATTACCTTTCCATATACACATAGATTCATCAAATAAATATGTAGGGGTAGCCTTAAGACAAGTGGAAGACAAATCACCTTATGTTATCTATTTCATTAGTAAGAACCTTTATAAGGATGAGCTAAACTATACATTCATTGAAAAGGAACCCCTGGTTGTGGTACACATTTTGAACAAATTTAGGCACTACATCACTAGGGATCAAAATTTTTTCCACACTAATCATGCAACCATCAATTATTTAGTGAATAAACCTGATGTTAATGCTAGGATAATTAGATGGTTGTTATTATTGCAATAGTTTGATTTAACCATTATTGAAAAATCAAGGAAAGCGAATGTGGTTGCGAATTTCTTGTCAAGACTTACCTTTCCAACAAGGAATGAGTAGATGGTAGATTATCAACTCCTAGATGAACAACACTTTTCCATCTCGGTTCTCTCTCCTTTGTTTTCTGATATAACAAACTAATTGGTTGCTGTGAGCTTCCCTCCTAATATATCCTCCAAGGAGAAGAGTAAGATTATTAGGAAAAGTATTCCATTCACTTGGATTAGGGAAAATATTTTCAAGTTGGGACCAAATCAGATTTTGAGAAGATATGTGAGGGAAGAGGAGGTCTTTAACATCCTCTTAGCATGCCATGTTGGACCTTGCGGAGGCCACTTTGCTACTAAGAGAACAACCTTCAAAGTTCTACAAGTTGGTTACTACTGGCCCACTCTACATCAAGATGCAAGAAGATACACCACCATGTGTGATCAATGCCAAAGGATGGGTAATCCCACACCTAAGGATGAAATTCCCTTACAACCCAAGTTAATCTAGAGCCATTTGAGAAATGGGACATGGACTTCAGTGGGCTCATTGATCACCCATCAGGGCAAAAGAAGTATATCATTGTGTGCATTGATTACTTGATTAAATGGGTTGAAGCAAATGTAGTGATGGAAAAAACTGAGCAGAAGGTGGCTAAGTTTCTGAGAGATAACATCTTCTACAGGTCTTGTTTTCCAAGAGAGTTGGTCACTGGTCAAGGAACGTAATTCACCTCAAATATGATCGAAGACATCATGAAGCGGCACTACATCAAGCACATGACATCCACTGCCTATCACCCTCAGGAAAATGGGAAAGTGGAGGTCAAAAATAGATCCTTGGAGAACATTCTGACCAAGTTTTCTAGCAGTAGTAGAAAGGATTGGGCATATAGACTTATAAAAGCCACTTTGGGCTACAATACCATGTGGAATACCACCACTAGATTTAGCCCATTCGAATTTGTCTATGGGAAGAAGGCTCTACTGTCCATTGAATTTGAATACAATACCCTAAGGATGGAAACTCAGTTAGACTTTGACCTCACTACAATAGAGCAAGAGAGGTTGCTCCAACTCAATGGTTTAGATGAACTCAGGTTGCAATATCTCCTGCACATTGAGGTAGTCCAGCTGTAGAGGAATATTTGGCATGACAAACACATTAGCGAGAGAGTTTTTCAAGAAGGTGATTGGGCCCTTATATTTGAATCAAGATTCAAGGATTTCAAAGGAAAATTAATGACAAGATTATTAGGCCCCTTTCTAGTGGAAAAATGTCATGATAATGGGTCTATCCAAATCAAAACAATTGACAAGGAAGGTATCCCCTTGCTTGTTAATGGTTATAGGTTGAAGTTGTACAAGAGACCTCTATCTAAATAAGAGTTTATTACTTCAATTAGTAGGGACATGACTGTCATTGGGAGGCTCATAGCCCTCAGTCCACCAAGCTTCTGACAAAAAAAGAAAAAGAAAAAAAGAAAAAAGAAATAAAAGGCCTAGATGAAAACCTTCTCTAAGAATCTAAGGCCAACTCTAAGGTTGAAAATATCTATGAGGCAACCCAAGAGTAAAAAAAAAAGAGAAAAGAAAAAAGATCCCCAAGTGAAAACCTCCTCTGAGGCACTTGGGGTAGGCATACAGATTGAAAACCTGTCCAATGACAGTCTGCATGTCTCAAAAAAGAAAGAGAAAAAAAAAGAAAAAAAGAGAAAAGAAAGAAAAATAAAAATAAAACACAAGGAGGAGTCCTAACATTAGTTCTATTAACTTTTTCTTTTGTAGGATTCCAGATAGTCAGGGGGATAATAGTTGAAGAACATGGTTGATAGGCCGTTTCCCCATTTCCCCCAGCCAACCAATACATTTTCATCATCATTCATCCTTCTCCCTACCTCTCTCCATCATGTAGCAAGCAATTTCACCTAATTGTGCCTCAATCCTGCAATGCCACATGAATTTCCTAAACTGCTACATGACTATCCTGAACTGCCACATATTAAAAATGTAGCAAGAAAATCTCAGTTTGACTTTGCCTTGGTTAAACTAGAGAAAATTCAATTTTCTATTTCAACAAAAATCTTGGAGGTAGTTAATTGAGGTGATATGGCACTTGTCGCTTAGTTGACTCAATTAATTCGAGTTGTGGAGGCTTGAGTTTAGTTCAATATGTTTTCTTGCTAATTTGTAGCAATCTATTTCAATAAATTTGAGTTATTGTCAGTTTAACTAGTTCTAACTGTCAAAATAACTAGTGGAGGTCAAGTTGTGGAAGTGGAACTTCAGCCACACTCAGTGATCAACCAGTTAATTGATCAATCAACCCAAAATAATTGTTGCATGAAAATAATTTGAGATACCTAGTTGATATGGAGATTCCAAGGCAGTGTACTATCAGTTGTAGCATATTCCAATGTGTACAGGTGGTGCATTCAGTTAGAGAAGGACCTAAGGGAATTGCACAATTCAATAGTGGGAAGTTCCTAAGTAATAGGGGTGAATTTCCCATAGGAACAACACGAGGAAATAGGAGCTTGGAAGGCTTGAAAATTGGCTAAGTGTTGGACAAGTTCAGTTAGTCAGGCAGAGGGATAGACAATACACTTGCAGGGTGTGCTTAAGTTTGAGAAAGCATATGTATTTCATCTCTATTCCCTGATTAATGCGACATAGATAGTAAGGGGTTTTGAGAAATTTCTTTCCCCTAGATAAATCTTTGTGCATGTGTGATGTTTCCTTTTGCATGTCTAAGATTTGTGTTTTTGATGGTGA
Source organism: Pinus taeda (assembly GCA_000404065.3). Classification (NCBI taxonomy): domain Eukaryota; kingdom Viridiplantae; phylum Streptophyta; class Pinopsida; order Pinales; family Pinaceae; genus Pinus; species Pinus taeda. Next base: position 34,464 of record APFE030692568.1, on the reverse strand, counting down.
ATTAACTTCAACAGATTAGTAGAGTAGCTTCAAGTCTTGTGATTTAGTAAATTTCATGAAGAGTTTTGAATCTACACATTAATTTCTACATGGTATCAGAGCTGGATTCATTGTAGAGCAGATATTTCAAAGTGTTTATTGGAGGAGGATCGAATTTGCAGGATCAATTCTTTAGCACTGGAAGGATGGATTTCTATGGACTGAGGCTCAAGTATGCTTTTAAGGGAATCTCAAATTACGTTGCTTGGAAGGAACCCATGGAGGCAATGCTAGAAGATAATGGGTTGAAGGAATTCATTGATAATAATATTTCGAAACCAGCAACATCTGATGCTCAGGATCTAGTAGAATGGACGAAGTCTATATCCAAGGCGAGGAGAATCATATTAGAGGGAGTATGAGACCATATTGTCTAAAATATCCATGGGAAATAGAATTTGTATGCAATGTGGTAGGCATTGACAAATATGTTCCAGAATAGTAGTGACTACAGGAAGCTGGTGCTTAAGGACAAGCTTTGAAATATCAAAATGCAGAAGAATGAGACCATTCCACAGTACCTAAGTAGGTTCACACAATGTCATGATGAAATTGGTCAAGTTGTTGCTACTATAGCAGAGGATGATTGGGTGAGCCTAGCCCTTCTACGCCTTCCCAAGAGGTGGCACAACTACCAAGATTTAATGAATTAGAGGGAGAAACTACCAAATTGGGAACGCCTATGGTTCGGTTTGGTAGAGGAGGAAATAAGGCAAAACACCAGAGACAAGACTTCATCCAAGGGCAAGGATGAAGAGAACTTTTCCTTGGTTGGAAAGGAAAAGAAAGGGAAAGGGAAGAAATCCCAATTCAAAGTAGAATCTAGTCAAGGGGGCAAGAAGAAAGACTTATCTAGAATCAAGTGCTTTCACTGTCATGAATACAGGCACTATGCCATGAAGTTTCCACACAAAAAGACAAGCAAGAAGACGTTAGGAGGAGTAGTGGTTGAAGCTTTGGCTTCACAGTTCGAGCTTGACTTCACTCTCATTACATGCATGGCCAACACGGTGATGGGAAGTGTGTGGTACCTTGACAATGGTGCGTCGTTCCATATGACGAGGAATAGAGAAATTTTTAGTGATTTGGAGGGGAAGGATCTCCAAATGCACATTGATATGGGAGATGATGGAAGGTACACTGCGACTAATATTGGTACAATCACCTTTCAAAGGGAGTCAGGCTCCCCTCTCAGACTGAAGGATGTGATGTTTGTTCTAGGTTTAAAGAAGAATCTTGTCTTCATTGCAGTTTTCGAAGACCATGGTTATGATGTGATCTTCAGCAAAGGAAAGGCATTCCTGAGATGCATAGCCACACAATGGGTGAAGGAGATCGAGGTTCGTGTAAAGAACCTCTACAAGCTAGATGTGGAGGATTGTGTTGCATTGAAAACAAAAGCAGAGAAGGTGTAGAACCACGATGTCGGTGAACTTTGGCATAGAAGACTTGGCCATTTGGATCATGGCTCTTTGAATATCATGCAGTAGATTACCACAAGCCTCCCAAAAGGAGTACTAGAGTAGTAAGACAGATGAATATGGTGTACCTTGGGGAAGTACATAAAAACCACTTTACATTATAAGGGCAACAAAGCACATTCTATCCTTGAAAGGATCCACTCTGATGTTTGTTGACCTTTATCGATAGCCTCCACTACAAGGCACAAGTATTTTGTCATATTTATTGATGAATTCTCATGGAAGTGTCAGATTTTCTTCATTGAGAAGAAGGATGATACTTTCTACAAGTTATTAGAGTTCAAGGAATTGGTGGAGAAGGAAACGGGAAATAAGGTAAATGATCTCAGGAGCGATAATTGAAGTGAGTACATGTCGAATGAGTTTAAAAATTTCTATGAAAAAGAAGGCATTCAACGAGAGTTGACAACACCCTATAACCCAAAATGGAATGCGGTGGTTGAGAGGAATAACTATATCATTGTGGGAGCAACACGGGCAATTTTGTATGACCAAATCCTACCTCTGCACTTGTGGGTTGAAGCATGCAACAAAATAATCTATTTGTAGAATAGGAGTCCTCATCAGATTCTTAGCATAAGCATACCAGAGGAGGATTTCTTGGAGAGGAAGTTAGATGTGTTGCACTTTAGGATTTTTGGAGCCTCTTTCTAATGCCATTTCTCCAAAGAATCAAGGAATAATATAGAGTTGACAACAGAGTTGGGGGTATTTGTGGGTTACAAAGAAACTCTCCACAACTACCATGTGTACTTGTCATCCCTCAAAATGATATTTGTGTGAAGGGATGGGAAGTTTGATGAAGACAAATCCATGTGGTGTTTTCTTGAGAGGGAGTTTAAATACCACCAGAGAAGGAGCTTTTAGCTCCAAAGGAGGGCTTTTATCTCCAAAGGAGGAGCCTTAGAATGTTGTGGAGGAGCAGAGAGTGGAGACAACCACTCAAGAAGAACCATCTAGAGAAGGTAGGAAGAGAACCATGGAAGCTGCGAGACGTGTGCAGGATGCTAGGGAGAGTGTGGGTGCTCCTTCAAATCAATGTAGGTAGAGAAGGTCACAAGATCGGTACACTGGCTACATGGCTCTAATGACTGAGCTAGTAGAGATTGAGCCATCCTATTTTGAGGAAGAAATAGAGAAACTTGTATGGGTTGATGAAATGGTGGAGGAGTATGAATACATTGTAAACAACAGTGTTTTGGAAGTGATCCCAAGACTAGTGGACAAATTAGTTGTGGGTTTAAGATGGATCTTCAAGGTGAAGCATGCAACAGGCGAAAGCATAGAAGAGTATAAGGCAATATTTGTGGCCAAGGGGTACACTCATGTTGAGGGGATTGACTATAAAGAGACCTTTGCTCCTATAGAAAGGTAGTCATCCATCAGATCAATCCTTGCTCTTGCTACACAGATGGGGTGGAAGATCCATTAGATGGATGTGAAAACAACTTTCCTCAATGGAGTTGTTGAGGAGGAGGTGTATATCAAGCAACCAGAAAGCTTCAAGACTTTTGATCTAGAGTCTCATTTCTGCAAAATCAAGCGAGTGTTGTATGATCTCAAGCAAGCACCCCATGCTCGATACACCAAGATTGATAGCTATCTCACAGGTTTGGGCTTCACCAAAAGTGAAGCAGATGCAAGCCTCTATCATATTCTAGTAGAAGTAAATTGTTGATTACTGTTTTATATGTTGATGACTTGATTCTGAATGGTGATGAGTAGCTGATCATATCCTACAAGGAGGAGCTTGAAAGAGAGACTGAGATGAAGGAAATGGGCCTCATGCACTACTTCCTCGGATTGGAAGTATGGAAAGGAGATGAGGAACTGTCTGTATCTCAAGGAAAGTATGCCAATGAGATACTTTAAAATAGAGGTTTCACATGGATAGGTGCAAACCCATGGAGACTCCTCTAGCGACCAACTAAAGGAAGGAGGATGCCACTTCAGATGAGGAAGTGGATGCAATTGCTTTCCGACAGTTGGTGGGTTCACTCATGTATCGTGTGAACACATGACCAAAAATGTGCTTTGCAGTCAACAAACTGAGCCAAGCCATGGTTAGGCCAACCAAACTATTTTGGAGGGTAGTTAAGCATGTTCTATAGTATCTCAGAGGCAATACCCAATTTGGACTAAGGTACAAATGTACAGAGGGAGTGAAGTTGAGTGGATTCACTGATGCAGATTGGGTGGGGAGTCCATTAGATCAGAATAGTACATCAGGTGGAATTTTTAGTGTTGGGTCCACAACGATTTCTTGGTACAACAAGAAGTAAATATTTGTGGCACTTAGCTCAACATAAGCATAATACATGGCTGCAAGTCAAGAAACACGTGAGGCGATTTGGATGAGAAGATACTTGTTGGCTTGTTTGGTTAGATGATGTATCCAACTGTGACTTACTGTGATAATTATAGTTGCATAAAACTCTCTAAAAATCCTATTTTTCATGATCTATCCAAGCATATTGATATATGGTATCACTGTTAGCTCCGCTGACTTTCTAAGGTCAGAAAGAAGCGTGGTCTATTTGGTTGTGTACAAAGGGGGCTCACATTGGTCACTTTTCTCTTTCTTCCTTCACCACACTCACCTCTAAACCTATCCCATTCCTTGAATAAACGTTCTGAAATCCGACAAAGTCCATTTTGGCCCCAGCTCTAAGCGCAAAGCCCAAACCAACCATAAAACCTTACCCATATGCTCTCACACACTCATAAACCCCTCATTGCTTTCCCACCGTTGATCATTCCCCAACAATCTAACGTCCCACATCACACCCGATAAAGATGACCCGCTCGACCATTTTCCACCGTCAAATCATCTTTGCCAGATCTGACGGTCTTCACATACATCATGCAGGCAACTTGATCAAGTGATAGCGCACGATGAGGGTGGTTTTTCTCTCTCATCTACTGCTATGTGTCGATCATTGAGTGGCATCGCTTGGCCCCGGGCATTTACCACTTAGCGCCCAAAAGCGGTGTGATGAAAACCGTTATCATCCCACCAAACCACCCTCACCCATTAAATGCCAGTGCAACTCCGTCGCTCGATGACTGTTCAATCTGTTCGTTGAAGATCCAATGGCCCTAACACACCCTACTCCCATCTCGGACGATATCCTCCGCTGAGCCATTTCCACCATCCATTTCCCCGATCTGACAATCATCCTTCTCTCTCATCCCAACTGTCCGTGTACCCATGCATCCCATGTCCTTGACAATTCTGTTTCCCAAAGAAGGAGAGGACCAGCTCTGCCAGGATCGGTTACCGTAATATCCCCAACAACCACATTAAACAGAAAGCATGGCCAAAAGTAGAAAAGGACATAGCACGACTCTGTAACAGAATTTATCAGTCATGGACTTCACTGCTTCGAGCATTCCAACCACCTAAAGGAAAACACAACAGTTGTACAGATTAGATTTTCCCAGTGAACCAAGCAACCTCATCCATAGACTCCATCAGACAACTCAATGCAGTTGGTGGTCAATTATGATCCCTCCATACCTAAACAGCTAGGTGCCATTGTAATGTAAATTTATAAATACCCAGGAGCAATATGTAATCAGGGTTGGCATTTGATGTAAGGTTCAACTTCAGGAGACGGTAGACACTTTGTCGCTTGCAACGTCTCATCTTCATTTTCAGCATTACAAGCTTCTTTTGTTGTTAATTGTTCACTGTCCATTTTCCTCTATTCTAAGATTGTGCTTGATGTGCTGTGTTCTGGATCTCTTAATGTTTAACACTAGATAACTGTCATCTTATCTCTGTGTTAGAGTGTTGAATGCATCACATAATAGGTTACTCAGGTTTCTTTCTATCTAATGCAGGAGAGTTGTCATCCTGTCTTTGCATTAATAGATTAGATTTGCAGGTTTCTGTACTAGTTGCAACCGACCATCACATGGTCTTGTGTATCTGCTGGTGTGGTTAGTATTCTCCATATTCACCTAATATCTAAACTGTGAGCATTGGTGGTCTAAAGCCTTGTAGTCTGAGGGTGTTCATGCATGTCCGGAGTGAAACAAAGTAGAAGTGGTTATCTGGCTTGAACCAAACCATCATTCCTTCCATTATGTTAGAAAATTATATATTACGGAGCAATGGAACACATAAAATATTGCAGAAATATAAACACAGAAAACGCACAAAACAAGAGAGACACAGATATACGTGGTTCACCCAGTTTGGGCTACGTCCACCTCGAACAGCCAGTCCTTCCTTTTCATTATCCAGCAAAATGAAGAGACACAACCTACAGCAAAGCCGCTGTAATATCCTCTGTTTTCTCTCACAGTCTCACCTCTCTGTTTCTCGCTCACACACACACAAATACACATCTATATCGCCGCCTCAAATACAATACCCTCATACAAAGAGAGGGGTTGCCTTCTAGGGCAAAAAACCCTAAACAAAACATAAGTTCTACCGTCAGATCATCCGCCTAATGAACGGCTCAGATTGACTAGAAATTACTATACTTTTACAAGGAAAATTTACATCTGTTTTTAGCTTTGGGGGTGCTGCCCCCGAGCCCCCGCCGGGGGACCGCTGGCCCCCGGACCCCCCAGCCGGGGGGGATCGGACCCCCTAGACCCCCGCGGGGGGGACAAGTCCCCCCCGTACCCCCCTGCGTGGAGGGGTGTACAAAACTTCCTGGGGTATACATCCCGCTAAAACAAAGACCTCTGAACAATCATGCTCCACACACAACAGTCGTGGGCCCACATCTACATTTGAAACTTTTTACTATCAGTTTCGGGACGATATAAAAAACAACAAAAAATTAAATTAGGAAAAATGTTGAAAATGATTTTACCTGCATCATCCCATTGCTCTCCTAGCGGAAGAGCCATGTCTAGGTCTCCATGAAAATCAACCCCAGCATAAGGAAAGTCCTGAATGGAAAAAACCTGATTTTCCAACCATTGGAAATACTTAGGTTTGAACCGAACGACCTCGGTCCCCTCATTAGGATGACGGGCCATAACTGCAACCCATCGCATCAGTTTGGGCTCTCGAGGAAGCCCAGCTCTGACAAAAATGAAGAGTAAGATGATGTGGATTACTTGGAGGAGACGACGTTCGATTCCGACGGATGGATTTTCTGTAATCTTCACGGGAAGTTTCTAGTCAAAAGCCCTTTTTCTCAACCAAATCTCAAATGGTAAAAATGAATGGTAAAAAGTCCTTTTCATAAGTTTTTTGGGTAAATAAATTCTAAATTTGTTTATATTTCACTTTAGAAAGGTGTTTTCTGCGACATTTTTACCCATTATTAAATAGGTATGAGTAATGTTTGAGTTTTTGTTCAAGATAATGGATTTTTCAGGCAAAATCGGTCATTTTCAACGAAAAAGATTAGAGTCACCTTTAAGCTCTTTTTTGACTCCTAAAACATGAAAAGATTGCCGAGTTTTTCTTTTTAAGCTCATTAAAACAGAACTAAAAAGACGGTCCTCTTACAGCCCTTTTCTGACCGTAAAAACACGAAAAGGGCTGTAAGAGGACCGCCTTTTTGTCGTTTCAAATTCGATATTGGTCATAAAACGACGTGTCATTGATCGCTTTTTTACTTTTTCGGATCAGAGGCACTAATTACGAAAAGTACTCCTTGGTCGTAAAAGATCAAGCAGTTCTCTCAAGTATTATTTTATACTGTTTTTCAGGCTTTGGGAAACACAAATTTATGAAAAAGTCAACCCTGGAGTCCCTTAAGTTTTTCAGACTCTCTAAAAATGAAAACGTCGAGTTTCTCCTATACTAGACTCGTTAAAATTTCGAGAGTAAAGGACCTGTTCAATTACAAACAAGAACGGAGCACTCCTTCTTAGGGTTCGAATTTAAACTAAGTTGGACTCATCCGAAGGTGTGAGCTTATAATCAAGCATAATGTTATCCTCCTCGAGCTTGTAAAAAATAAAGAGGTACTTGCCAGAAATGGTGGGGGAAAAGAGAGAAAAATGAGCCTGTTTTTCATACTTTGTAACCACTCTTGAACACGACACTTTCATTCACCTGGGTTGGGAAATCCTTTACCTAACAGTTGATCAAACCACATTGAAAGTCTTCAGCCGGTTTCTGGGTATTAACTTTGGCTCAATCGTCACCAAACCATCTGTCGTGTCGTTATGTGTTCAAGAGGTTTGTGCGAATAAGCCATTCATCTGCAAAAATATCTGTCATTCGATCTTGACCATCCCTGAGTCAGTGCTTGCAACTAAATTTCTTCAAACATGATCTATGATTTCGTGTGTTGGGCTTGCCTACGACGGATCGCTTTCTATCGACTTCACCTCTTTATCTAGAAAGATGATCTAGAAATCGTCAGTATCTTGGGATCTGCATGCCTCAATGGCAAGTTTCCCGTCTTGAACGATAGGTTGCATCATTGACCTTCGATTGAAGAATTCCGTGATATGTTCGACATCAACACATCTAATCACATCTCATGGATTGTACTGAGTACTTTGAGAGCCATTGTCATTATTAGTGGTTTCTCTCACACTTGTTAACAACATCATTGACTGGTAATAAAGTGGTTTCTACCATGTTCGACTTCGACACATTCATTCGCATGGATAGAATCGTACTATTTCGGGACATAGAAATGAAGACCCTGGATCTAGTTTCCACCATCTAGGCTGTGAGGAATTTTGTATTCATTATGATTGTAGACTATTCATAAGCAGATGGCTGCGTCCATACTGTGTCTACATGTGTCTATACTTGTGATGTATTAGAAGATCATTCCTATATCAGAGCAGTAGTTAATTTTCTAGTCAGTTTTTAGTTTCCTAGTCAGTTTTGATCTGAGTATGGGAATGCCTACCTCAGTGATGATATGATCTCATACATATATTTTTGCACTTGAATGTTTTTACAAGTTCCAACCGGGCTCTCCGCAAGATAATCCTCGAAATGATAAAGTACTTCACTCTTCTTAAATGATAAATGAAATCCTCATCTACTACAGACTTCGCACTTTAGGGGGAAATCTGTTACACAAAAATATCGTCACCGTGATTATTTGCAATCAGTATGAGTCTATCATCACTTATACTAGCCTCCTAAGCAAGTCTCAGACCTTAGCTCTTCATGTCAAGCTTTGCAAATGAGAGAAAGACATTGAAAATCAATATTACTTTGGTTCCGCACTTTCTCCTACTTTTACCTGCGGACCCGCACCCTTTGTTCATATTACCTGCGTACCTGCACGCTCTTTCTGTAAAGGGGTGGGTGCGTACCCCTATAAAAGTAAAAAAGGCACAAGTTTATCCTAAAAAACTCACTTTTGAGTTAATTCTAGATGTTTCTAGAAGGATTTTGATGTGGATTGTTCGCTCCAAGGTGGTTCATGCATCCCAAAAGAGAAGGAGTTAATC
>APFE030692568.1:0-24906 GCA_000404065.3 Pinus taeda | reverse complement strand
AAGGAAGCTCATTTGGAGCGAGGGAGCGAGGCTTCCAAAAACTTGCATTGGACCCCAGGTAGGCCTAAAAACACTTGTTTGCCTTTATTTTACTCGCATATTTAGAGAAAGATAGTTTTTGATTGGCTTGCTTGTCACTAGATATCAGTAGATACTAGGAACGTCGATCTTGTCCGCAACCTCGACTCATTCCGCGTGACACCCCTACATATTGAGAAATGGCCAAAAATTCAGAACTCTGATGGAGAAATGGACAACACCATTGCGTTTGTGGTGATGAGAGGTGTTGAATCCATATAAAATTTGTCAAAATCTGACAAAGTGGAAATTTTCCCCTCCTGCAAAATTTATGGTTCCACCTACATTAAAAATTAATTAAAAATTAACTCCATCTCAGTTTCCATGCCCACTCCTAGTTCCTCTTCCTAGGTGCATTGATGAAAGATGGGTTTATATAATTTTGCGGGTGAATAAACCAATGAATCTGTTTAGGTGGATTAGTAAGGCAACGATTTATGAGGAGGAGGTTGGGTGGTCAAACCCTGACCCCTCCATATTAAACCCCAAATTGTTTTAATATATTTTTTACGGTGCATGGTTTACAATTGTTTAATGGTGCATTTGATTTTTGGTATTCTATTTAAGTGTTTCATTAAACTTTGAAACTAGCGGAGGGATAAATGGAGGGCACATTTAATGGTTTCTGCGTTGGAGTTTGATGTGATTCGCGAGGCTGCCCAGTGGGCTGGCCCATGTGTCCAGGTGGGTTCAACTCCCGCCGGCCTCACCTTATGGTATGTAGGTTGGTTGGGGGTGGTGGGATTGGTGGCCCCCACCCCCTTTTAATATATATATTTATTATATTATATACTATATATATTATATATATATATATATATATATATATATATATATTAATATATATAATATATTATATAGTATATAGTATAGTTTGTTTTAAATAACCATATTGCACATTTTTTAAATTCAGATTTTTAGCCATAGGAGACAATTTAATGACCCTACAATTTCACCTAGAATTCGCCCTAGGTTGGTCAGAATCTAGTGGCTGGAAAAATTCCAAATTGTGGCCTCCTTAAGCCTGCCAGTCATCAAAAAGTCAACCCAACTTTGACTGCTTCTAACTTTTGCATACGGACTCGGATTGATGAACCATTCACACTGCCACGATAAGGACAACGAGGTCTACACTCTGGTCCTAGTTTGAGCTTAATCCAAACACTTTGATTTTTGAGATTTCCTAAGTCCTCTTTTTCCTATGTGTGTCTCTAGAGCCACCTGGATCAATCCTCCCCACTGAGGAGCTTTTGGTCCTCCAAAAGAACAAAAAATAATCTGCAAATTATCTGTACCTTGTCTTCATCACAAGTGTCCTGTCTCGCTTCCATCTCCTTCACCTTTGTTCTTTAGAGTCTTAAGAGATGAGCTAACACCTACAACCTCTGCAATCTATAGTACATTGTTTCACAAATTACATGCTTGAGTGACATGACCAACTAATGACCCAAACATCCCACACTTGCCATGATTTTATAACACATACTCAGTGGTCAAGTTTACAACAAGATGGACACAATACCCCAGCTATGACAACAAGGCCAACCTATCATTGTTGCTTCAATAAGTGATGGAAAGCACATCATCACTACACATGATTTACAAATATCAGGCCAAACACTATTTGCTGGACAAGTGATGGAAACACGACATCACTTTCACAGTTTATCATGCAACTCAAAATAATACCAGACATCATTGTTGCTGAACAAGTGATGAAAACACATCATCTCTTTTAAATTTTAAAATGCAACAAATGATTTAAAAAATAATGACCATGAAATGACAGCATTTCTAGAAACCATTTTTCACTTGGAGGTTTTTCTTGTCGAACAACTACTTCCCCTGGTTCACACACCGACGCTTTGTCTGTAAGGCGCTGCTCTGGATGGAGCCTCCAACAAGTGGCTCTTTGATGGCCACTTCTATCACAATGACTACAATACATCTTCTTCCTCCAGATTTTCTTAACCGGTTTCTTTTCATGTTGTTGTGTTAGGCAGCGAATCCCCCACCTAATGGGTTTGGGGCTTAAAGCCCAGAATCTTGGGTAACGGTATTGTAAAGGCTTCGCGAAGTTCACGGAGTGCGCATTGGAAGGAGTCAAGTCAAAGGGTTGTCCTCCCTCAAATAATGTAATTTAATATAGAATGTGTCGGCCTACCCATGGTCTGCGAACCATGGGAATGTATAAATAGAGCAAGGCTCTAAGTGTAGAAGGTAGCTTTTGATGTGATCAAAGTATTATGGGTTTTTGAATGTGATATTTGCTCTGAGTCTGTAAGTCTAAGTCTTGGGTTGTAGTAGTAGGAAGAGGCTCTGCACCTATGTGCGCAGAGGCCTGGTAGAGTCTGCAGCTATGTGGACAGACCCCTGCAGCTGAGTGTGCGGGGTGGAATTGGATTATACTTGAACAGAAAGTTAATAAAAGATAATTTGATTCTAAAATATTGTGCATCTATTCACATATTTGTATGTTTATGCTTCTGGTATATGTTTATGCATATTTTTATAGTTTATGGTTGCATGCTCTAGTTATAAATGTTGAATAATTGATAAAGATTACTGGGCCCACAAAATTAAGTCAAATCTAGAATAATAACACCGTAAGGGTAAAGAATCTATATAACGCCCCTTTGTGCTCTGTATTGAGGTATTCGAAGGTCAAACCACTGCATGTAGCTGCACAGGTGGGCAGGATCAGTTCGCAACCTTTCCATATCTCATCAAGACATCCCTAGGGTGCGGAAACCTAGTTCCAGAACCCTCCCATACTACCCCGAGTGAGACTTCAGTTTGCGCTCCGCAGGTTGTTGCTGAAAGGACCGGTAGTTTCAGGATTTGTTTGGCTAAATCACTTCTGAACTTGGGTCAGGCCCATCAAGCCAACAAATGGTTCCATTGCCGGGACCAGGATCTGCCTAAGGGATGTTTGATGTCGGAACACTGGAACCCTATAAAGAAGGAAATTGAAGATTGGTTGGATCAGAAGCTTCACGAGTTTGTGGTACAGGAAAACAGAAATCCACAAATATCCAAGAAGAGGTGGTTGGATCGCTACGTATATATAGAAATCCATGAGATCTTCTTTGTGTCCTTCTCTTCAGAGTTTTATGATTGGATTGAAGGTATAAGCTTAATCAACCGATAGTGTGGACTCCAGAGTTAGTGCGCAGGCTAGAGGCATTAGAGTATAAGATCGCATGGGCCGTAGACCATTGGCTCGACTGGATAATAGGAGGGGTTATCACTAAATTTGTGATAGACACAACTGTAAGCTACAACGAAGCAGAAAGACGTTTTCTCCAGGGACCGTGAGGTAAGTACATCAAATCCTTGAATACCTGGATTAAGATATTGTTATGTGAAAAATGGGTCTTGCGAATTCATTAATGATTGGAACGACGCAAAGAGAAAAGGTCTACAAAGGTATCAAAGGGTTAATAAATAGTCTTTTAATTCACCTCCATGAGCAAGCAAGGAAGAGTGCGCTCAGGTCTTGTCGAGGAGTGCGGTTAGTTTGATAAGGCAGAGCATTTCGCAGTTACCATCTCCACTTACACCACCACTTGCTTCACCTCCTTCACCTCCATCTTTGGCCACACCACCTCCACCAAACCAACAATTTAGTATGGCAAGTGTGATTAAGCTACCTATATTTAGAGGAGTCAGAAATGAGGACCCGGACCAGTTCTGGTTTGTGGTAAGAGCAGTGTGGGAAGCACAAGGGGTTACAGACGATAACATTAAGAAGGCTACATTGGTAAGCATGCCACAGGATTGTGCTTTGACGTGGTATATCAAGCACTCAAATGATCACCTAAATGCAGGAATAGTGGAGATCCAGGATGCGTTGAACAAACAATTTAGCTGGCCGAAATGAGAGACATAGTCAATCATTGGATTTAAAGAGATCGTGATGCTTCCAAGAGAGACCCCCTGGGATCTAGATCAGAGACTAAAGACTATGATCCATGAGGCTAATATGACACTAATGGATGCGCAGCACTGTGCATGGTTTGTGGCGTCTTTGACAGCACACCTGAGGACAACGTTGTCACAATAGAAGCTTTCAACTCAGGCAGAAGCGTTGGAAATGGCAATGAGGTTGCTTGAAACACCAATACAGGATCCAGGGTTGGGATTCCAACAAATCCACGCGCAGCTACAGAACCTATGCTTGGAAATGCAGAGCTTAAAGCAGGATAGGGCACCCCGGCCAAAAGTGCGCGAAGAAGTATGGTGCATAAAATGTAAAGGCTAGGGCCATGATGAGGATCACTGTCCAGTATTTGGCAGGAGGGGGGCCAATGTTGTTGAGACCAGAGGCACAGGTAGGGCCAAGTGTGGCACCCATGCTCTGGTGCGGATCTGTCAAGTGGGAGGAAAGCACACGACAGACAACTGTCATTTGTTGCAGAAGTATACATAAACTCCCCAGCAAATGTTTTGCAATTTTTGTAGATTGGTGGGCCACGACGAGCATACTTGTTGCAGCCATGAGTTAATGATGGAGTAGACCCCCGCATATAGAATGAAGATGGAAATGTGAGGTCTTAACCCAGCCGTGGGGATGGTGCGCGGTGGATTTCAAGGGCGAGGTCCTAGATGAGGAGGAATGGGGCCAGGTAGTGGCCAAGGACAGTTAATATGTTACAATTACCGAGGACCGGGGCACTACACTCATGATTGTACCAACCCAATGAGAATATCTTGTTCATATTGTGAGCAGTTTTAACATGAAATGGTAGATTGTCCTACGTTGATCACGCAGATGCATGAGAAAGGGGTACTTCAGCGTAATCCAATGTAGAATATTCAAATGATGAGGTCTGAACCATGCGAAGAAGACCCCAACGTGAACATGGTTCTCAGAAGTGGCACAACCACAGGGGAAGATAAGGGGAAGTAGCCCGAGGAAGATACATGGGTTCACAAGGCTCCTACAAATGAACCTGAGTTCGACTTGGAACGTGCAAAAGAAACGTTTATGGAAGCTAAGAAGATCTTCGTGGAGGCCTCTACTTCAGGTAGTAAGGATCAACCAGAGACAGGGATGGATCCTTCTATGATTACTACCTTTTGAGAGACATGCATGAAACTACTGCACGATAATAAGGTAGTTAAAGGGCTACAGGAGTTGATAACTAGGTGCATAGGGTCAGGTGAACTGCACGTAGTCCGGAAACTAGGAAAGCATACATTGCGCACTGGGAGGGAGATGAGATTAACGGGGTAGATTGGAAAATATGAAATGGATCAGGTAATCCTAGACCTAGGCTCAGATGTGAATGTGTTACCAAAGTAGACGTGGGAATGCATGGGCAGACTCGTGTTGCAGTGGTCCCCCATTCAATTGTGAATGGCGAACCAACAGAAAATTTTATCCATGGGGAGATTGCAAGGGGTAACAGTGGATATCGAAGGTTCGAGCACGCAGATGGACTTCGAGGTGATAGAGATTGTGGATGAAAACAACCCTTACCTCACGTTGCTAGGAATAGATTGGGCCATTGATATGAATGGAGTCATCACCTTGAAGAAGTGGAAGATGATATTCGAGAAAAAGTCCCTTCGTGTAGTAGTTTCGCTAGATCCGGCCAAAGGTGTGTGCTACACTGAACCTGTGCATGAAGAGGATAACAAGGATGAGATGGATTGCATTTACCAGATAATGACATAAGACCAGGATCCTGTGAACCCAACCGCAGATGGGAGAATCTCATGGAAGCGTGACAGTTCCTGTACTTCGGATTTAGATGAAGAAATAAAACACTAGCAGAACTGGTTACAAGAAGTGACAATGTTGAATTGAAACCTGATGATCAAATCACTACGACACATGACGACCAAAGCAAGGGAACTGCCAATCTATGAGGGGGTAACAGGAGTTGATGAACTCTTCAACAAAAGTGCAGTACCGGAGTGGCAGCAGTATGATGTGCTAGACTGGGCATTATGCGCGACACCCGCATGATGGTGGAGTACACATTAGAAGGCTATGGGGAACTGACACAATTATAGAAAATGGATGCACTTATGGTTTGGAAGTCCCCAGTGTCGAATGCGAGTCGGACGGCCAGAGCGGAGTAGGCTACACACCCACCTATGTCGACGGGTCCAGGCATGTACTATGCAACCACCTCTTAGAGTAAGGATTGGAACTCTGAACCCAATGCAGCAATAGGGAAGGCGACATACTCCACAAATAGTTTGTGATGGAGCATTTAAAAATCTATGCGGAATCATGAATAGAGTCTACCAGATGGGACAAACTGATTGGGACCTACACATGCCAGCGGTCCGATGGGCCTATGGGGCCATGTGGAGGAACCTGAGTGCGAACATGGTTTTGAATACGACGAGCAGAGTCAAGGCCATAGCTTTGGGAAAGAATCATCACACTACTACAATTGCAATAGTGCATAGGGACCAAAGCGAAGAAATTATGCAGTCGTGCAAGGATGAGTATATGTAGATTCTAGAAGCCATTCAGCAAGGGAACATTAAGCTTCACGAACTTGAAGAAAATTGGGTACGCCTGAAGCAGGAAATCATATTAATGGACGAGGATATAAGAAGGCTAGAAACCAAAATCTCACAAGCATTATGTGTTGACAGAAGGATGGGGCCACGTATGGGCCACGCTACCACCACACTAGAAGATTGTTGCTGAGAGTGCATGGTTATACTACCAGGGCTGTGACAGCACCTTATCAAACGAAGTCACCAAGGAAGTGCACCGCATAAGGAAGAACGTGAGGCATTGACGGGCGCAAGGGAAATTAAGGGAGGTCCACAGATTGGATTGAAAGGTGAGTTAAAGTCCTGCACCAGTAGTACGACCGTCTGACTAAGGAAGTGCAGTCTCAATGCTCTAAGTAGCTAAAAGAGAGCGCGGGACTATAAACGAGTCTGTATGGGAGCTGCACGACACGGAAGTCGCATGTAGGATAAGTCTGATGCATAGGTCACATTCGCGCACGAGGCACTATGTTGCTGTGTGGACATACGAGAAAATGACCATTGGTGTAACTGTTCAGGACAAGATGGCCAACTTAAGACACCAAGGAGCGAACGGTGGGCAATTAAGACACAAAGTCAGAATGAGATTTGGGACTATCTACTGCGAGCCTCACATTAATGAGCTGAATCTGGGGGGAACAATCGAATTTGAATTCAAAAATGCCTATAAATCATAGGTGGCCCTCCACCTAACAACCCTTGACATTTTTAAGTTGTTGTGTCATCAAGCAGTCATGAACATGATGAACTTGGAGGTTGTAAAAGAAAGTCCGTGGTTTGAAGCATTGCTAAAGGATACACAAGATTCCCTAATCAGAATAATGTCAACAACCAAGGGAGTCGCACAGAGTTCTACACCACTGGTAGGTGATGCACCCAAAATTCCTAAATCACCCCAGACGCTGATGCCCAAAAAAGACCCACAGGCAGCAGGACCGGTTCATATGTCTCCACAAAATCCATGGTTTGGCAAACTATCAATGGAAGAAAAGGGAAAAATAGTTAATATTGAAAGCGATAATGAGGAGGAGGATCCTTAGAACTTTGTAGAAGAAATGGAACTAAAGGAAGAGGTGGGAGAAGATATCCAACCAGTACGTGCCATGAAAAAGCTGCCCAAGTATGTCCCTCCATGGAAAGGGAGGGAAAAGGTACCTAAAGATTTGGATGTTGTTAGAAGCACAGTCAACATCCCGTGCCTCCCCGAAGGAGTTCTATTTGAAGGTTTGGTTGTGGGCTGCATACCCTCTATGAAGTTTGAAGACTGGGATCTCACAAATAGCAAGAAGTTCCCTCATTTGGAAGCTAGCCAGCTAATGGAACAAAGCATGGAGGGGGTAGTTACAACACCACAGCCATAGACATGGCTAGCGGGGTGGAGGAGGTCGAGCTACTCCACCTCCTATCAATTCCACACTTTCATTGGGCCCCACTCACGATATTTGTCATCAGGCAACTACTTTGCCTAGTGCATGATGGGTACTTATGGCTGGAGGAGCCCATACCCATCATGGCAAAGCTCATTCATAGGATTTCTCGGCTTCTTTGTACTGGACTGGACCTCGCAGAAATAATTGGCACAACTGGAGACTTGGCGATTGCAGAGGCCATGAAAAAGAAATATAACTTGGAAAAAACGAAGAGGGGTTACATTATCACTAATATTTAGGACAAAGGAATCCACATCACTGTCTAGTTGTTGGTGGGAAAAGTGATGAGAAAATGTCGTGGAAATGAGGTACCAGCAACAGTCATCGTGTTAGCCGAGCAATGCGGAGAAGGGGTACGGTTCAACTGGGCGCAATTCCTCTGCGGTGAATTCCTGACAAACTGCAGGGAGGCCCAAGAGCAAGGTAAGACCTTCCACTATACATGGTTGCTCTTATCCATCTTGTTGGTTACAGGTGAATTTCCTAAGGATAGTCAGTTTCCTCCCCTTGACCAAGACTGGCCTGAGGCAGCAAAATATGCGTCGCTATGGGCAACAAAGGATGTCATGTGAATTCGGGAAATCATGATCTTTTGGGTACTAATGGAGGCGAGCATACGCTTATGGATCAACAACCAACCACACCTATCTGCCTCGATATATGACAGTCTAAAGAGATTTGCAGACTTTAAAGCCAATATGCACAATGTGTATATCAGGGCGCGGAAGGATCCAGAGCAAAAGTGGACCACACTCCCCTTCATTGCAATAAAGACGTTGTTTTTGTGGTGCTAGGCACATGGCCATCAAAATGGCGTGCACTAGATCTGGGGGTGTGCGATGAGATGGAGATTCAACAACAGAAGGTTGTCGCCAAGTTGCTAGCACAATAGAATCAAAATGAACAACTAGCTAAAGAAGTATGGGCGGCTCGAGAGGCAGTAATGGCCGCCACAGAAAATACAGCAGCATTTGAGGCCGCTACGACAAGGCAGGGAACAAATGATATGATGGAAGGTGCAGACCCAAGCACCGCTTCTACACAATTGAAGCAGCCATGCACGACAGAACGAACTAGGTCATGTAAGAATACCAAGGCTTCCAAGTTGGAGGGGGGGCCTATTACACTGACCGAGGGTGACCTATTCGACATCAGTGACACAGTTCGCGAAGTCACTAGGAAGGCACTCCAGGAGGCAATGAAAGAGCAGTAGAATGTGTTGGGGGCACTTAGGATGCAACTCCAGGAACTTCAGGTGTAGCCCCCATAGCAGGGAATGGTAGCTACCTATGAGGCTATGGGTACATTAGCAACCGAGCAGTTGTTGTAGGCTAAAATGGCTAACACCATTGTGTTGCCGAAAGGGGCATTGACAATAGACAACGCAGAGGATAGAGCTGCAGTAGGCCAGCTCAAGGGACTTGGACTAAACTTGGCCACCCTTTTGCGAGAGATATTATACTAGTTGTAGGATGGAGCGACAACAGAGCTCCGCGCTAGGGAAGGACATGCAATTCAGATGCTCAGTGAATAGTGAATCAATATTGAGAAGCTGAGCCTCCAATGCGATGATGCAGTAGCATAGACTCAGCAGTTGGAGCAAATTGTCGAGGAGGCATGTCGTCATGTTCCTAAACTAGAGATTGCAGCAGACTTACCGGCGGGTATACCGATCCACAAATTGGCTAGTGGATTACGTAAGGTGAAGGGGGAAGCAATAAGGATCTATTTGGACCTCAACTTGCAAATTGCAGAGCTGAGGCTGAAGGCACAACCTTCTACAGGGGACAGAGAACAGCGGCACTATGCCATTCAATCAAGGCTGGAAGCAATAGAGCGCACCATACAGGACTGTACAGGCTTGTTAGATTGGTCACTCGTCACGCTCACTTCACTACAGGAGGACCCAACATTAAAGTGGTTAGAAATAGAAGTACGGGAGTTAAAACAAGCCTATGACAATGTTTGAGGGACCGCACAGATGGTTGCCCTTACTCAACAGTTGGCCAAGATGAGGGAGGCCCAGGCTCTCAAGGCACAGGTGGACATTGCACGTCAGAAAGAAGCAGTGCTTAAGTAACACATCTAGCCTTGGCTCAAGGAAGCATTCATGGTCACCGCCAAGATCGAGGGAAAGTTGGCACAGGTGCAAGGCATATATGCACTCAGACAAAGAATTGCACCTGACAACGAAGGATCGAAGATACATGCACAACGGGTACAACAGATAGTGGAAGAATGTGCTACGGACATAAGCGAAGCGCGACGGTTGTAGGATGAACTTCACACGAAGATCACCACACCAGTCGAGTGACTCAGGGAAAGTCATGATGTTTGTGTTGGGGACCTGTTGGGCAGCGGATCCCCTGCGTAATGGGTTTGGGGCTTAAAGCCCACAATTTTGGGTAACGGTATTTTAAAGGCTCTTGAAGTGCGTGGAGTGTGAATTGGAAGGAGTCAAGTTAAAGGGTTATCTGCCCTCAAATAATGTAATTTAATATAGAATGTGTCGGCCTACCCATGGTTCAAGGACCATCGGAATGTATAAATAGAGCAAGGCTGTAAGTGTAGAAGGCAGCTTTTGATGTGATCAAAGTATTATGGGTTTTTGAATGCGACATTCGCTCTAAATCTATAAGTCCAAGTCATGGGGTGTAGTAGTAGGAAGAGGCTCTGTAGCAGTGTGCATAGAGCCCTGGTAGAGTCTACCGCTGTGTGTGCGGACCCCTGCAGTTGAGTGCGCAGGGTGGAATTGGATTGTACTGGAACAGAAAGTTAATAAAAACTAAGTAGATTCTGAAATATTGTGCATCTATTCACAGATCTGTATACTTATGCTTCTAGTATATTTTTATGCATCTTTTTACAATTTATGGTTGCGTGCTCTAGTTATAAATGTTGAATAATTGATAAGGCCCACAAAATTAAGTCAGAGCTAGAATAATAACACCGTAAGGGTAAAGGATCTAGATAGTGCCCCTTCACACTCTGTACTGAGCTACGTGAAGGTCAGATCGCTATGCGAAGCTGCACAGGTGTGTAGGATCAGTTTGTGACCTTTCCAGATCTCATCAAGATATCCCTAGGGTGCGGAAACCTAGTTCCAGCACCCTGCCATACTACCTTGGGTGAGACTTCAGTCTGCGCTCCGTGAACTATTGCCGAAAGGGCCGGTAGTTTCAGGATTTGTTTAGCTAAATCACTTCTAAACCTAGGTTAGGCCCGTCAAGCGAACATGTTGAGAGGGTATTTCACACCTCATCCTTTTGTGTGCTGCCAATCTTTTCCAACACTTAGAAAATGTATGGTTATTTAATCCACAAAAGGTGCATGTTTTTCGATGCCATGTTTTACATTCATTATTATCAACATGATCATAATCAAAATGAATATTCGAAGATCGAAAGTGGTTATACCTTCCCTTGCTGTCTCTGATGTCATTATGGCAATGAGAGCTTGCCTCAGCTCTTTCCCTACAATGGAAACTACCATGGGATGATGGGGATGTGCTCCCATCATTTTCTTTCCTCGACGATTTTGACGATGTCTCAGAAGCATATGACACCGTCAATCATTCTCCTTTGGTGTATCTCGAGCCTGCAAATTGAGGTCTATGCACAACCTTGAATGGTTGGGTTATGCATTGGTTATTAATACCAAGTTTTTCTTCCTTCTCGTGCCTCATCCTTGTAAGGAGCCTCATGTTTGTCCTTGTAATTGGGATCTCCACATTTCCAACAGAAATCATACTATGTGAAGATGAAACTGAAAGGAAATCAACATCTTTTACCTCCTCTGTTGGCTTGGAAAGAACTGATGAGGGCTACTCATCATCCATTGTTGGTGTTTTGCTAACTATCGTGTCACATTCCCCAACTTCCTTTCTGACATACCCAAGTCCTGTCTGACGGGGTAATTCTTCTACTTTGATGGGGTTGACAATGCCTTGGCCATTAACGCCCACCCTTTTCCTTCATACCCCATTTTCTTCAACAGTTTGGAGCCAATTCCTGTGGTATGATTTTCAAAAAAATGAAATCATCATAAGGAAACATACATGAAGATGGAAAACTACTTTTTACCTCATATGGGTCTTGCTGCAGCTTTTCTAAGACCTCGTCCTTTGCTTGCAACTGTCGTAGAAAAATTTGTTTCTCCTCTTTCTCTTCATGTAGGCGCTTCTTTAATTCAGTGTTCACTATTTGAAGATTATGTTTGTTTTGATTCAGTTCTTCCAGGGCCTCTTCCATGGCTTGCAACTGAAGCTACAATCACTCCTTTTCCTCTATCTCTTTCTATAGAGTTTGATACATTATCTCTACCCTTTTTGAAATGTTGAGCATGGTCTCGTACATCGCTTTTTCATCCTCTGTCACTTCATGTTCCATTGTTCATGCTATAATTCACATTCACACAAAGACCGCTCCGATACCACTTGATCCAAGTCCGGGTGTGATGAAGGACCCTTCCAAGACCTTTTACTTTCATGATGTGTTAAATTTCATTTTCAAAAGAACATAAATTAATACATGTGCGTGCTGTAAAGAAGAGGAACATGTCAATCATCAGCAACATAAAAACATAAGTCGTTGATAACAGAGTTCATCCAGGAGGGACTACGTCTCCGAGCCCCAGTGTCAAGATGGTGTAGGCCACTGCATTAAGTTCTATCAATATTGGTGATGTACATAGAGGTGACGTTGATATCATACAAGGAAAAATGCCCTCATGTAGGAGTGGCTCTAAGAGATGTTCTGCTATAGGAACTCTCAATCAAAAGACTCCTATTAGTATGACATAAAACTCATGCATGATGAGCATCTTGCCATCATGGCATAAAAGGGATGTCAATGCAAAAACATGCATGACAACAACAAGAGTATCCCATAAATATACAACAAAAGGATCTCAAAACATAACATGACGAATCATGACAACAAGTACATCACATAGATGATTCCGCATCACATCAATCAAGGAATCATGAAAACATGTAAGAAACAAGATCTTGCATCAACATCAATCAAGGATCTGTGCAGCTTAATGCATGAAGAAGAAGTACATGAACACATCATATACCTCACAACCAGGGGACATCTGAAGAAGTGGATGTCAAACTGCTTAAGCTGTTCGAACCATTGATCCCACGACATTGATCACACGAAAATAACTGCTCACACATGAATGTGGACATCTGCACTGGCACTTAGAAAAGTGGCTGAAAAATGAAATGAGATAATAGAAAATATGAATGCACCATCAGATTTGTGGTGTCGAGTAGTGCAAAATAGGCTGTCTAAAATCTAAATCTTGAGAAATTGAGAATCTGGGGCTCAAGGAATATTTTAGATAACCCCTAGATTCCTCAAATATTCTGCTCCATGGGTGGACTAGAAATATGCAACTCAAATGGAGAATCTGACCTCGCCATTGCGATCCCTACAGAAAACCATGAAAAACAAGTATAAACTTGACTATATTCCGACATGGAGAAAAATTACCTCCTCGGGAAAATTTCAAGGCTCATGGTTCCACTCCCTATTTTTACAGCAATCATGGTTCCACTTGCATACTAAGAAATGGCCAAAAAATGCAAAACTCTAATGTAGAAAAGGACAACGTCATTGCGTTCATGGCGATGAGAGGTGTTGAATCCATATAAAATTTGTCAAAATCTGACAAAGTGGAAATTTGGCCCTCTTTCAAAATTCATGGTTCCACCTACATTAAAAATTAATTAAAAATTAACTCCATCTCAGTTTTTGTGCCCGCTCCTAGTTCCTCTTCCTGGGCGCACTGATGAAAGACAAGTTTATATAATTTTGTGGGTGGATAAACCAATGAATCCGTTTAGGTGGATTGGTAAGGCAATGAATTATGAGGAGAAGGTCGAGGGTCAAACCCCGACCCCTCCATATTAAACCCCAAACTATTTTAATATATTTTTTATGGTGCATGGTTTACAACCATTTAATGGCACATTTGATTTTTGGTATGCTATTTAAGTGTTTTATTAAATTTTGAAACCGACGGAGGGATAAATGGAGGGCGCATTTAATGGTTTTTGCATTGGAGTTTGGTGTGATTCACGAGGCGGCCCACGCGGCTGAGGAGGATCAACTCCCACCGGCCTCACCTTATGGTATGTAGGTTGGTTAGGGGTGGTGGGATTGGTGGCCCCCTCCCCCTTTTAATATATCTATATATATATATATATATATATATATATATATATAAGAATATATATATATATATATATATATATATATATATATATATATATATATATATATATATATATATATATATATATATATATATATATATTGTTTTAAATAACCATAATGCACATTTTTTAAATTTAGATTTTTAGCCGTAGGAGACAATTTAACGACCCCACAATTTCGTTCAGAATCCAGCCCAGGTTGGTTGGAATTTGGTGGCCAGAAAAAGTCCAAATTGTGGCCTCCTTAAGCCTGCCCAGTCATCAAAAAGTCAACCCAACTTTGACTGCTTCTAACTTTTGCATACAGACTCGGATTGACGAACCATTCAAACCATCGCGATCAGAATGTCGAGGTCTATGCTTTGGTCTAGTTCGAGCTTAATCTAAACACTTTGATTTTTGATCTTTCCTGAGTCCTCTTTTTCTTGTGTGTGTCTCTAGAGCCACCTGGATCACTGACCCAAGTTCAAAATTAATTAGCCAAACAAATCCCTACACTACTGGCCCTTTCGGCACCAGCATGCAAAGCGTGGACCGAAGTCTCACCTGAAGCATTATGGGAGGATGTTGGAACTAGGTTTCTACACCCTTGAGATGGTTGTGATGTCAATTTATCCCCGCTATACCTTCCTACGCGAAAGTTTCTTAGCCCTCTATTCAACCCTTCAACACCTTCACAAAAGGGTATAATCGACTTTCGCATATCCCTAACCTGGGGCTGAGGTACTTCCACGCTGCTAGGGAAGCGAACTGCGATATCTCTCAACTAGGCTAAGTGTCTTTCTTATCTTATTTATAGATCCTAGTTAGCTTCGCGTAAACAGATGTTCTTACTTGCATTCACTTAAGCAACATAATTACATATATTCGCACGTCATATAAGCAGTATTAGTGAAGTTTATACCCAACATAGCCAGATACATAAATAGGAAAGAAAGACATAGAATTTGTAGAATATTTTTCTTTATTGATAATTCCAAACAACTACAAACTTGACCCACCCTGCGCATTCAGCTGCGGACTTCTAGGCCTCTGCGCACTCAGTTGCGGAGCCTTTACCTATGCTACAACCCAAGACTTAGACTTCTACCTCAGAGCTATCTCTCATACATTTCGATGCTTTATTCCCTAATTGCTTATCAAACTACTCAGAGCTTAGCTCTATTTATACAATACCATGGTTCGCGGACCATGGATAGATATTCTACAGCCGACATTACATTTCAAAAATAAGGGTGAACAACCCTATGACTCTTTAACATCTACACGCTTCGTGACCACAATATGCGAAGCCTTTATGCTTGGATTACAAAATTTGACCAAAATATGGGCTTTAAGCTCCAAAACTACCCTTGGGGGATCCCACGCCCAACACTATCTTAGTTTGGATAATGGTCGATGTAGGTGTTTGCTGATGCACGCCGAGGAATACTGAGTGTGATAAATTCCACTTGTGGTATAGAAGTATCACTAGCATGTCAACAATGTGCTCAAATACCTTAAATATGAATTGAGAGTCAATATGATCTCAAAGTCACAAAGAAGTTTCGGTGATGTCAAGATTACAAATGTCATGGTGCTAGAAGGTCTCCAAGGAAGTCTTGATAAAAGGATACTATTGGTTCATGATGGGCAGCTCAAGCAAAGGAATAATTAAGGTGAATATCTCCTCTTCACATGCCAAGTAAGTATCTTTCATGTTTAATGAATTTTTTGGTTTAATGACTTGGTTTTTCAAGAATAATTGTCATAATCCTCAAAGAAAAGAGAAGTCATTAATGTCTATGGAAAGGTCTCTGAAGGTCAATAAATGCTTGAATGCATCAAGAGACTCATAGGATTCATATGAAATCACTCAAAAGTACTCCAATGCTTATGGAGCATAAGAGGAAACATTAAGAGAGATATATGAAATACTAGAAGATATATTCTTTGAAATTGTATTAAAGAAGGTGACACCACTTAGATCTACACAAAAGTAAAGGTATCAAATAAAAAATGAATATTTTCATGAGATCTCAATTGGAAGATCTAGGAAAGATGATAAGAGGAAGACTACCTCATTCAACAATCTTTGGTCTCTATGCTAGATAGAGAAAGACAATATAGTATAATATTCAATGCTATGAAAATAATGTGGATAGAAGCCCATATCGCTAGAAAGATGGAGGAAGATGAAGAAAAGGGCCAAGGAAAGATGGAGCCACAAATCTCTCACAAAATGGGGTCCTATAATAATCTCCTAAATATTTAGATATGACCACAATATTAAGATGCATTGTGCCATCATGAAAGCATTAGAAGCAAGAGCTCGTGGCATGACCATGGGAATCATGAATAACAAAATCCATGGAAATCAAACATGAAGTACATAATTCTTGGGTCATCCAAGACAGGTCTCATCATACATCAAGTCAAAAGGGAAACATCTTCCAGATGAGGATATACAATATTCTCAAGATTCTCTGATAGAATCCTAATCAAAGGATTCACTAATCTAGAGAAGAAGCAAGTGTTTCATAAATAACTCCAACTTATGGAATTGATGGATAATTTTATGATAATATAAGAAAAGGAGCAGATCAAGGGGTTGAAGACACTTCAATCAAGGAAGCTACTAAAAGAAGCCTAGATGACCTAACAGTAAAATGAGGTATGTATGCTTGTATTTAATTTTATAATGTCATGTCTTATGGTTGCAGGTAATATAGATCATCACTTCTATCTTAAGAATATTGATCAAATGAAAAATATCTCCTCCTTTGAAAACATGCATAAATTCATAAGTCACACTAGATGAAATCAACATAATATGTCCTCATATAAAGTATGAGGTGGTTGAATACAATTCTTTAACTCTGATTAGAAACCCCTAAGAATGAAATTTGTGAGGAAGGAATATATCGTGAGCTATACAACCATGATGAAGGCAATCAACATCCTAAAGACCAAGAAGAGTTGACTAGGAAATCTCCTGGAAAGATATGAAGACTTTGATGAAAGTTTGAAAACATGGAGACCCTTGACAATAGATATCTTTGGGAAATGTGTCAATAAGTATGTGGGATGCTAATACCTACTGAAAGGATGTCATGATAGAAATCCATCTCATAAGGTACGATTTGATTTAATATTATTCCTTTATTTCTTGAATAATGTCTCAATGAGTGCATGCAGGGTTACTGGAACAATAATTATAAATGTAAGAACAAATTGCATTCATGTGGTGGATGGAAATTCCTGAAAGAAGCATGAAGAGAAAGAAGTAGCTAGGTGAAGAAAGTTCTAGAAATTTACCAAGAAGGACACTTTCTATGAAGAAAGAAATGACTTGAGGAACCAAGAAGAAAAGTGATCAATGACCAATTCCCCACTAGGAAGAAGCTCAATTGAATTTCGTGACATCAAGGAAAGAAGTTTATCAAGTAGTTGAGGGACCCATGAAGAGGAAGTCGATGATGGAAAGGAGAGTCCCTTGTTAAGAGGGAACTCTAACAAATCCCTAATCAAGAGGGAGCCTAGATTGAGTCACCCATGATTAAAAGGGAGTGATAGATGTGATTTTCCATTTCATGTGTCATGCACTAGACTAGGACTAACAACCATAAGTCTTAGTGAAGGCCATGAACAGAAATGTAGACACATGGTAGACACAACATTATTGTCTTCACCTAGGAAGAAAGAATGGAGGATTGGGTAATCATGTGGCATTTGATGCTCTTTGAGGATGTGTAGGGAATCTAAGACAAGAGTATGGAAGAGGATCGATATTCTTTGAGGTTTGGGAACCCAAGATAAGAATAGTGCTAGAAGGTCATACTCAGTGAACACCCAAGTGGGTATGTACCTTGAGAGACAATTACTAAGGTGTCTATATTCATTGGTCTTGCCAAAATTGTGCTCTGATCTAATGAGAGATAGAGTTTTCAGTCAAGGCATTTTTGTGGAAACAATGTTGGTTACTATGATGCTATAACAAAGGTTACCAATTTGATTCTTCTTATGATAAATTCTTCATATTGAGAATGACCAAGTACCATTATAAATAACTCCCTAGTTAAGAGGGAGTGTTGAATAAAATGTAGCTAGGTTCGATATAATTTTGATCTTTGTACTTGTAAAGAAAAGAAATATTATTTTTGTGAATTATAAGAATGAGTTTCTTTCTCATTCCATAGGTCTAGGAAACTCAAAGAGTCAAATACATGTGTAAAGAGATCCTCTTGAGAATATATGTAATATATACAAGTTTATAAGCCTTACAAAGACAAGAAAAACCCTCTTGAAGAAGGAAAAAAGATAAATGTTATATATCACAACCATGTCGAACTGCAAATGAATAAAAAAATCAATTCAGCTCACAAAAGAAGACACAACACTTCACACTGGCATGTCGGCTCCAATACAGAGGCATAAGTACTATATATATGCAACTGAAGTTACCACAAAAACACAAAGAATTCAGACAAGCCTCTGTAATTTCAGATGGGTGCAGGAAGCCCAGAATCTTGGACAAGGTACAGTGGTACAGGAACCTCAGATAAGGGCAACAGTTTAGCAATTTGTATGAAGGAAGACTACTATAGTTTTAGATGGGTATTGCAGTGACATATTTGAAGTCTCAACCCAGTTAAAAGGTCACAACTATATAGTCTCGACATAGTTACATAACTCGTTGCAAGGAGAGAATAGTTATAGTCTTGGTGAAGAAGCATAGTGCACAAGGACACACAATCATAGTCTCAGCATACACATTTGAAGAATAATCTTGTCACAGCATACACAGTCATGATGCAATCATGATCTCGGTGGTATTCCAATGAAGATATCATTTGTGTAACTATGATAGAACAATGATTTCATTAAAGCCCTCGTTCATATGAAAATCTTGATGTGATGTTGAAAATCTTGATGAAGGAACAATCATGATGCAGTAAGAATGAAGATATCAGATGGCTTCAATGGTGCAGCGTAATGATGACTACAATAGTGACAACAAAGAGGGTTGATGTCTTGGTCTTGGAATGGAATAATAGGTCAAGGGTCATGATATTGGTATTTGTCAATTGCAATCTCTATAAGAATAATTTTGTGTGGGTTTTCCTCTCCAAGAGGGAGAGGCTTTGGCCTCGGCAGAAACCAAAAATCTTTCATTCTTCTCTCTTAGTTTTTTGGTAACTATTTGATGAATATAAGAGGATACAATCTAATAAGAACAAGTGAAGGTTATGCTAAGAAGAAAAAATAGAATACCTCACAAATAGTTATCGTTTTAAGAAGAATCTCATTAACTCCATGTATTAGATTCTTTAACATTGGGAAATCCCAGTAGCCAAGGTGGAAGCCTGATGGTTGAAATTGCACAATGCGCAGTTTAGCTTGGGAAGAGGCTTGGAAGAGGCTAGGCATTACACAGTCTCAGTGACCAAGATGATAGGTTGGCTCCTAGAACTACGTAGTGCTTAGTTGGAGCTAGCTTTGATTGCACACTGCGCAATTCCAGAGGCCAATCTTGTGGCTTGAGCCTCAGGATTGCACATTGCCAAATGTGAAAAGTGAAAAACAACCAAGGGAAACCTAGATCTACCTAAAGGAAATGTGGAAAACAAGAAGATATGAGAGATAGTATGAAGATGAGTGTATATTTGACAAAGTGTAGATAAATGCATGTGAAGCAAGTGCAAAAATTAATCGAATGGAAGGTAAAGGAAGTATTTTAGGAGAGTCGAAGCAATGACGACCATTGGTGTAAAAATAGGAAAACTAATGTGACACTTGGAAAAGGCAATCTAAAGCTTAAAATAACTCTTCTACAAGTTAAATCAATTCAAAACAATAGAAACCATCAAGATAAACAATTTTTAAACACAAAATGACCTCCTCATCAGCTCAAATGAGAAGGACACTGTTGGGTCCCCATAATACTAGTGATTACCCCATTACTATTGTAGTTGTACCCCTTATTAATATTGTTGTGCCCCTATTGTGCCCATATTGTTACTATTGTGCCCCATAGAAGCCCACTATTGTTATTATTGTGCCCTTACATTATTATTGTTATGTAGACTTTGATTATGTTATGACCCCTTAGACTCCTATATATAGAAAGGAGGTCTTTTCATTTGTATCATCCAAGAATTATTCATTTATGTAATGTAAAGGAGGTTGCCCCCTAGAAGAGGCTGAATTCTAAGGTGTTGATCTATCTTTTCTATCTATTCTTGAGCTGGTTTCATAACATTTGGTATTAGAGCTTTGGATTCTAGGGTTTCGCTGCTCCAAACAGGTCATCGTGGCATTTTCATTATAACGTTTTTTTTGCAACGTTTCAGAAGTTGAAAAAAAACCCATTTGAGAAGACATTGCGCTAAATCTCGGATCTAAATTTCAGAGATTTTTACATAATATTTGCGGAGATATGATCTGAGGAAGTTGGTCTTTTTGCAGACTCCTGAATTACATTCCAAACAGGTGACCTGGGGAAAAGCGTCATAACATTTTCTCTGAGAATTGGATTGAAATTTCGTAAAAAGGTGCAAAAAGAGGATGGACCATAGTTTATTCGACATATTTTTCAGAGCCATAGGTCGAAACAGTGACTTGCGGAACGTCGTACAAGTTCGCTCTACTGAATTAGTCTATAATCAGGTCACTGTGGGAGATTTGGCATAACTCTTCATTGGAGAATCCAATTGGGGTCAAACTGGTGGCATTGGAAAGAGGACACAGAGGGCTACCGCAGGTCATAATTTTAGAACTGGATGATCCAAAATTACAAAGATACATCAGAAGCAATATCGAGCTCCTACAAAGTGAAAAAAGGTGTGTATATTTTTTAAAATGTTTGCTTAAGCTTGGTTTGAAAATTTATTTTGAAGGAATTCAAAGGCAATAGTGAAGCATTATTATCAGTAATTGATGCCCCAAAGAAAGAAAATGGAAACACCTAGTAGGCGACCTAAAATCTCTAGCATGAATCATGAAGAAGAGGAAGAAATGCAACATGATATATCAAAATTACGAGACCAAGTGCAACAAGTGTCACTTGCACAAAAAGGAACAGAATCTAAGATGGATTGTTTAAAGAAAGGTGTAGAAGCTAAGATGAATGACGTGGAAGCCAAGATGGATGATTTGAAGATAGATTTGAAAACAGACATGGAAGAATTGAAGATAAATATGAATAAGTTGCTACAAGAAAGGGTCACTAAGGGTGAAAGGGTAATAAAGGAAAGTCATGATGAGAACAAAAGAAATGTTAATCATGATTCCATAGACTTTAATGTTGGATCGAAGACCCACCATATTCCAAAAATTGATATGAGGAAGTTTGATGGCAAGGATCCCGCAACATGGATATTACAGATGGAGCAATTTTTCGATCTCAATAATTTGCAAAACACACAAAAGGTACGTATTGCAACTTTATATTTGGAACCAAATCAGTTTGTATGGTATCAATGGCTTTGCTCTCATAAACAAATTATCACTTGGCAATTTTTACGGAAGAATTGATAGCACATTATGAGGATACAAAAAGCAACACTTTTTTTAGCCAATTGATAAGTCTCAAACAAAAGGGTTCAATAATGGAGCACATTGAGGAGTTCCAAAAATTGAACATAAGGGTAAAATATATTCCAGATGAGCATAGGATTGATGTGTTCATAGGGACTTTAAAGGATAATATCCAACATGATGTTCACCTTTGGGAACCTGATTCATTAGAGAAGGTATTCAGGTGAGCAAGAAAAATGGAAAGCAAAATTATGGCAACCAGGAAATATACCACTCACAACTATAAAGATGGAAGTGTTGTTGCCCCTAGTCGTCCACAACCTATAAGGTTGACACCACAAAAATTGGAAGAAAAAATATCAAAAGGGCTTTGTTACAGTTGTGATAGAAAATACACTAAAGGTCAAAAGTGTGCTGAGAAGAAATTTTTCTACATAGATTGTGAAGAGGAAGAAGAAAAGGAGAAAGAAAGGTCAAAAGAAGAGGATATACTCCAGGAACACAGCCTAGATAAAGAAGAAATGAATATGACCATATCTTGTAATGCATTGGTGTGAATTACCACTCCTCAAACCATCAAGATAAAAGGACAAATCAAGAAGAAAAAGGTAATAGTGTTGATTGATTCAGGAAGTACCCACAATTTCATTCATTGTAAGGTAGCAAAAGAGTTGAATTGCTTCCTATATACAACACCAGAGTGTTAAGTGATGGTTGAAAATGGGGGAACAATAAATTTCTCTAGAAAGTGCCATAATATCAAGCTATCCATGGGAGAATATGTATTGACTAGCCCAATGCTTTCCATTCCAATGGGAGGTGTTGATGTTGTACTAGGAGTCCAATGGATACAATCCTTTGGTACAATAGCTTTTAATTGTCAAGAACTTTTCAGCAAATTTTCTACGGAAGGAAAGGAAGTTGAATTAAGGGGTATTGTAGGGAAACCAGGAAAGATAAACAGCTCTAATGGTGTGAAAAATCTTGTAAAAAGGGAACAAATAGGTGTAATTGCACAATTATGTTCGCTAGATGTTTCCACATTAGAATCATCTATTTCTCTTGATCTCCAAAAAGTCCTGGACAATCATTCCAAGGTATTTGGGACTCCCAAAGGTCTCCCACCTATGCGTGATCATGATCATGCTATTCATTTGATTCCATCAAGTGTTCCTCCAAACATCAGGCCGTACAGATATCCCTATGCCAAAAGAGTGAAATTGAACGTATGGTTGCAGAAATGCTAGAGGCTGGTATAATTCAACCGAGTCAAAGTTCTTTCTCTGCTCCAGTAGTATTGGTGCACAAGAAGGATGGATCATGGCGCATGTGTCTGGATTATAGGGAGCTCAACACGCTCACTATTAAAGATAAGTTCCCCATTCCTGTCATTGATGAATTACTCGATGAATTGCATGGATCAATTTACTTCACCAAGTTGGATCTTTGTTCAGGATATCATCAAATCAGAATGAAGATTGAAGACATTCCGAAAACAACATTTAGATCTCATGAGGGTCATTATGAATTTTTGGTCATGCCTTTTGGCCTTACCAATGCACCTTCAACATTTCAAGGTTTGATGAATTCAATTTTCAAACCATTCCTTAGACAATTTGTGTTAGTACTTTTTGATGATATACTAATCTACAGCAAGTCTTGGAAGGATCATGTTGAACATGTTGATAGGGTGCTACAACTATTGGAGGAGAAACAATTATATGCAAAAAGATCCAAATGTTTCTTTGGAGTACAAGAGGTGGAATATCTGGGTCATATTGTACCTCATGAAGGAGTTAAGGTAGACCCTAGCAAAATTAAAGCCATTAAGGAATGGAAAATCCCCACATCCATAAAGCATCTGCGAGGATTTCTCGGATTGACAGGGTATTATCGCAAGTTTGTTAAGAATTATGGAAGAATAGCAGCACCTCTAACAACATTATTGAAGAAAGATGCATTTTCATGGACTCCGGAAGCAACAAAGGCCTTTGAACAGCTTAAAGAGGCAATGTTCCAAGCACCGGTCTTAGCTACACCAGACTTCACAAAAACCTTTATTGTGGAATGTGATGCTTCAGGAAATGGAATTGGTGTTGTTTTAATGCAAGATGAAAGACCCATTGCTTTTGAAAGTCGTCCAATCAAGGGAAAGTTTTTACACAAAGCTATTTATGAGAAGGAAATGTTGGCAATACTCCATGCACTTAAGAAATGGCGACCTACCTAATGGGAAGACACTTCAAGGTAAAAACAGATCATGATAGCCTTAAATACTTTTTAGAACAAAGATTATCCTCTGAAGAGCAACAAAAGTGGGTCACAAAGATGTTGGGTTATGCTTTGAAATCATCTACAAAAAAGGGAAGCAAAATGTGGTGGCAGATGCACTTCTCAAGAAAGGATGACGGATATGGAAGCATTTTTGTGTGCCATTTCTATTATCCACCAATTGGATAAACGAAGCAAAGGGAGGAAATGGAAGAATGACGAAGAAGTGTGGGCAACTTATTCGAAAGCTACAACAAGATTCAAGTTACTTCTGATACATTTAGCTGGAAAAAATTATTCGTATGGTTACAAATGATCGCTATATCTCTGTAAGAATATCACAGCTAAAGCAAAGATTCTTAGGGAATTGCAACACTTCTCCCTTAGGAGGGCACTCAAGGATTTTTTAAAAACTTACCACAGGGTTAAGAAGGAACTTTTTTGGGATGGCCTTAAATCAGATATTCAAAAGTTTGTGGCGGAATGTTTGGTTTGCCAACAAAATAAAGTTGAAACAATTAAGACACCGGTCTATTACAACCTTTATCCATTCCAAGCCAACGTTGGGAGGAGGTTTCAATGGATTTTATCACAGGTTTACCCAAGTCTGAGGGAAAGAGTGTCATCATGGTGGTAGTTGACAGACTGACCAAGTATGCACACTTTTGTGCATTATCACATCCATTTAAAGTCAGTACAGTTTCTACTGCATTATGGAAACAATTCAAAAGCTACATGGAAATCCAAAGATTATTGTAAGTGACAAAGATCCCATTTTCACTGGAAATTTTTGGACAGAATTATTTTCTTGTCTTGGTACTTAGTTAGCTCATAGCTCATCTTATCATCCTCAATCTG
>APFE030692566.1:18349-97721 GCA_000404065.3 Pinus taeda | reverse complement strand
AGAAGAAGCTTCAGATCAGAATTGTAGCAGCTGAACATGCATGATTCATCCACTTCCTTAGGTAAGTAAGGTATGATGTTTTCTAACCTTTAATCTTGAAATTATTTTTAGATGCTAAAATGATGATATTTGGAAAATATTCCACTATTTCACTATTTCCTTTCTCATTAAAAATTGCTAAAAACCATCAGTTAGGGAGGGGGGAATTTCACACTTCATTCTTTTCCCTCATTCATATTACATCTTAACCTGCATAGTCTTCCCACAATAAAAACTACTACAAAATGATGAGCATATTAAATGACTTCTTAAAATGATTAATCTCAACAAAGTAAATAATGATTGTAAACACAAGAACCAATCATTAAAAAGAGATCTCAACAAAGTAAATAATGATTTGTAACACAAGAACCAATCATTAAAAGATGCAAATGCTTTGCAAAACAAATAAAGTTATCCAAAGATGTGCAAAGTTAAAAGGAAGTCCATGATTGAAAGATGTTTGTTACACAAGAACCAAACATCTTGTAAAAGGAAGCTCATCTAAGAAATAAATCAAATAAGTCATTGTAGTAACTTGCATGAGAACATGCAAGAGCTTCAGTTGGGGAGTATGTTTGGACTTCAAAATGTCATACAAATGTCACTCATTACCATACATTTTTCACCTATGCTTCCATTATATCACCCATTATTCACCACCATGTCACTTCATTTTCCCTATTATTCACCATTAATGGGTCTCATTTATATTTTCCAAATATTATTTATTTTTAAGCATTTTTAAGAGAAATTCTTGATTAAATATTAGAAAATAATATATTTTACTTTATATATGGAAAGTGTGTTGTTTTTGTGACATGTGTAGGTGCCAAGGAAACTTCCAAGACACCTTTATGTGGCCTTGAATGATCAAATTCGAATTTGAAGAGATAAGCCTCATGGAGAAAATCAAGGACAAAAAGGGGTTATGTGTCTAGATGGTTGAGAGATTTATGGAACTAAAGAGAGATTAGTGGATGATCATTATGAATTTGTTACTCATCCCATTGTATAAATAGGAGTACAATATCCTTCATTTGTAATCTGGAAGTTTTTGTAATCTGAGAATCTTCATTTGTAATCTTAGAGTTCCATTTGTAATCTTAGAGTTGGTTTGTAATGGAGATTTTGAAATAAAAGATTATACTTCAATCTTGCTTCTACATTTGAGTCTCCATTGAAGTGGTGTGCTTGTGGAGTTATGGAGGGCCCCCATGGCTTCACTTGCATGTTTATTTGCTTACTTTAGGTATAATTTATTTTATGTTTTTGTTTGATTTCAGCTTTCAAGTTTTGTTAAATGTTCTAATATTGGAATAATCTTATTTGAAAGTGTTCTCATAAGATAACCGTAAGATCTCATACAATTATTAGATCTAGGTTTATTTCATTTCAGCTTTTAATTTCTTATTATATGTTCTAATGTTGGAAGAGATCTTGTAGAATATGTTCTTGTAAGAGAATCATAGATCTCAAACAATTGTTAGATCTAAGTTTGATTAGCTATTGAAAGAGATCTTAATGAATATGTTCTTGTAAGGGGACTTTATGATCTTGGACAAATTAGGAATCTTTCTAGATCTATATATTTTAGATAAGAACTTCTAAGTTTACCTTCCTGGGTTGACATTAAATTAAACCCTAATTTGCATCCGCATTTTAGACCCAACATTTTGGCGCTGTTGCCGGGGAAGTGCAACTAGAAGGATTTAGTATTTATTTTATGCATTTGTTTTTATGGACTAATTTGTGGAACTTGGTGACAGTAGAGCATTTTTATTTTCGTACATAGTTATTTTAAATTTAGTTTTTATTTTAAACCCCCCATTTCTCACTAATCCATCTACATATGAGGACTTTGACAATGTTGAACAGGTACTCCTTGGAGAGCAAGGACAATAACCTTGAGCCAACCCTAAGACAGGATTTTCACATACTTGCAAAACATAATGTAAAACTTTTAAATCTTGATGTGAGCATGTTCGAATTTTTAGTCCGTAGATGGCTTCATTGGAAGCATTCTTTTACTTAGAAAATAAAACATCTTTTAAGTTAATATAGAATAGATTAGAAAAATAAAAATGACATCTCATTAGAAGTCATTAGAAGTCGTTATCATTAGAATTTTTTAGATTTGTTTTCAAAAAAATAAATCATCATGAATAAATTCAGTGGCACATCTTTGCATTTCTATGTCTTATTTCTGTATCACGGGTGAGCCAGGAGCCTGATTATCGGAAAGATTTGTCTTCCGAGAGTCTAAATGCCCCCGTGACATTGCAAAAAGAGTGTAGATAATGCAAGGTTTTGTCACAAATCTTAATTGTGTTTTATCCATCCACGCTAACCCGCATAAATAAAAAAATGAAGGGATTAGTATGCTCTCTTCCCGTGCTTCGTGCGATCAGGAAGATCAGAAAATCTATTGATTTATTTCAAATAAAAATACTTTTGCTGGAAAATTGATCTGCATGAGTGAAAAATCATCTTAAAAAAAACATTTTAGATAAAACTTAGTCTTTTTAAATTTTAGTTTAAAAAAAATAATAATAATAAAAATAAAATTTCCACATAATAATATGTATATCATATATACATATTACAGTTATTGAGCACTCCAGGATCAAAACCGATTGTGGAAGCATGGGCATTCTCTGGTCGCAACTCCATTTGCCTGACTAAAATGCCTCCTCTATATTCAATTTAGTGATAAAAAAAATTGGATTTGACTTATCTTGGAGAGATTTGGCATTTGCATCATCTTCTCTTGATCCAGATTTTTCATTGATTCTAAAGGATTTTGTGTGTTTTTTTAGGATATTGAAAAAAAATCCATTTTAGTGTTAATTATTTTTAGGAATTTTCTATATTAGTTTTTAATTGATTTTATTTAATAATAGAAGAAGAAAAGAAGAAGAAAAGAAAAAAAAAAAAGAACAAAGAAAAGAAGAAGAAGAAAGAAAGAAACCATAAATACAAAAAAAAAAATTGTTTTTTTTTTTTGTTATTAAAAAAAAAATGAATTCTATTCTTTTGTTTTTTATTAAAAAAATAAAAAATAAATTTCTCACAAATTCATGCAAGTCTGAAAATAAAAAAATGGAACACTTGGGAACAAATATTGAGGATCGATTTATCAAACATTTGGAGGATTCTATAAATGATGATTATCTTGTTTCAATAGCTTTAAGTTGGAATTAAATATTCATGTTGAATGCTTTTATATCACATACTAATATGCAGAACACAACATATCTTTCTAATGCCAATCTTTTTGCCGAGCATATATCATCTGACACAAACAGGGAGTATTACTTTCATGGTTATTTTTAAGAATGGATTGATTTTAATATCATGATTAAGTCAATTTCAACACTTTGATTGTCCTTAATATGTTTTATTTGGTGCGAAATTTTTGCGTAAGAATCATGAAGGAAATGACCATTTATTCTAGAGCACACTTATGTTTTCTTTGTACCAAGTTTTTTTACAGGTTACAGGATAATCAAGTGATCATAAGGAGATTACATTGTGACGACAATTGGTCTTCCAAAGACTAAATTAATGAAACATTATAAAGACAAATCCAACTCCACAACCACTACCTTGCACCTCCCTTTTTGAAATCCAATTATAAATCCGTAAAGCATGACATTTCCATATCCATTTTTCACAGCAAGAGTATTTATTCATACACCATGCATTTCCTTACATCCTTTCCTTCAAGCTTATTGTCATTCTCCATGTCATTACCATTCCCCTTCATTTCCGCAAATAAAACCCAGGTTCTATGGATATCATTGAGTCAAAGTCCTAGAGTCTAATTAACTTTGTAAAAACACCTAGAGGCTTGCATGCCTTAATTGCAAGTACTCTTGCCAATGAATAATGGGAGTACATTAATATCCCTTGTTCATTGGATCTTGTAGGTGACTCGACCACGACAAATTTATTCGTACCTACAAAGATGTGTTAAGGCATCTTGATTCCCACTGGAATCAATGGTGGGAGCTCTTGTGTTGTCTAGGGGCATTCATTAATGGCCACTAAGTCAAAAACTTCTTCCTATGTTCGACACCGACACATTTATTCACATAGTAAGATTTGTGCCATCGAGCGTTGAAGACTTGAAGACCCATATTTTGTAGCAGATGAAGCAGATTTCCTTTCATTGTTTTTCAGTTTGTCATGACTTGAGGACAAGTTAATAAATAAGGTTGGAGGGAGGAAAATGCAATTTCTATATTTTATATACCTTCCAAGCCTTATACATTTTCAGCGATATTCAGCAGACTCATCAGACTATCCAGCAGAGGATCCAGTAGCAGATACGACAATACAAATCCATCTTTCATCCACAACTTGCAGAAGGAGCTTCAAACCAGAATTGCAGCAGTTGAACATGCATGATTCATCCACTTATTTAGGTAAGTAAGGTATGATGTTTTCTAACCTTTAATCTTGAAATTCTTTTTAGATGCTAAAATGATGATATTTGGAAAATATTTCACTATTTCACTATTTCCTTTCTCATTAAAAATTGCCAAAAACCATCAGTTGGGGAGGGGGGAATTTCACACTTCATTCTTTTCCCTCATTCATATTACATCTTAACCCGCATAATCTTCCCACAATAAAAACTACTACAAAATGATGAGCATATTAAATGACTTCTTAAAATGATTAATCTCAACAAAGTAAATAATGATTATAAACATAAGAACCAATCATTAAAAAGAGATCTCAACAAAGTAAATAATGATTGTAACACAAGAACCAATCATTAAAATATGCAAATGCTTTGCAAAACAAATAAAATTTATCCAAATATGTGCAAAGTTAAAAGGAAGTCCATGATTGAAAGATGTTTGTTACACAAGAACCAAACATCTTGTAAAAGGAAGCTCATCTAAGAAATAAATCAAATAAGTCATTGTAGTAGCTTGCATGAGGACATGCAAGAGCTTCAGTTGGGGAGTATGTTTGGACTTCAAAATGTCATACAAATGTCACTCATTACCATACATTTTTCACCTATACTTCCATTATATCACCCATTATTCACCACCATGTCACTTCATTTTCCCTATTATTCCCCATTAATGGGTCTCATTTATATTTTCCAAATATTATTTATTTTTAAGCATTTTTAAGAGAAATTATTGATTAAATATTAGAAAATAATATATTTTACTTTATATATGGAAAGTGGGTTGCTTTTGTGACATGTGTAGGTGCCAAGGAAGCTTCCAAGGCACCTTTATGTGGCCTTGAATGATCAGATTCGAATTTGAAGAGATAAACCTCATGGAGAAAATCAAGGACAAAAAGGGGTTAGAATTTGAAGAGATAAACCTCATGGAGAAAATCAAGGACAAAAAGGGGTTATGTGTCTATATGGTTGAGAGATTTATGGAACTAGAGAGAGATTAGTGGATGATCATTATGAGTTTGTAACTCATCCCATTGTATAAATAGGAGTACAATCTCCTTCATTTGTAATTTGGAAGTTTTTGTAATCTGAGAATCTTCATTTGTAATCTTAGAGTTCCATTTGTAATCTTAGAGTTGGTTTGTAATGGAGATTTTGAAATAAAGGATCATAATTCAATTTTTCTTCTACATTTGAGTCTCCATTGAAGTGGTGTGCTTGTGGAGTTATGGAGGGCCCCCATGGCCTCACTTGCATGCTTATTTGCTTATTTTAGGTATAATTTATTTTATGTTTTTGTTTGATTTCAGCTTTCAAGTTTTGTTGAATGTTCTAATATTGGAAGAATATTATTTCAAAGTGTTCTTGTAAGAGAACCGTAAGATCTCATACAATTATTAGATCTAGGTTTATTTCATTTCAGCTTTTAATTTCTTATTAGATGTTCTAATGTTGGAAGAGATCTTGTAGAATATGTTCTTGTAAGAGAATCATAGATCTCAAACAATTGTTAGATCTAAGTTTGATTAGCTATTGAAAGAGATCTTAATGAATATGTTCTTGTAAGGGGACTTTAAGATCTTGGAAAAATTAGGAATCTTTCTAGATCTATATATTTTAGATAAGCACTTCTAAGTTTACCTTCCCGGGTTGACATTAAATTAAACTCTAATTTGCATCCGCATTTTAGACCCAACACCTGCTTACCACTCGAAATGCCTCTGATATTCCATCGGTTTTGGAGCTTGGGACCTGCCTGTCGTTTTAGCGCTTTTCCCACGGTTTCCTAGTTTCCCTTGTGACTGTGCTCTCAGGGCCTTTCCTTCTCGAGGGGTTTTGTCTTGCGATGCGCGATTAGTGCTCTACACTAATCTGCATTAGAAACAACCTCGGTTTCTGGGTTTGAGCCTCCTAACTGCCATTTTTGCGCCATGCACAGTCCCCATGGGCCAATG
The DNA here is from genome assembly GCA_000404065.3 of Pinus taeda. Classification (NCBI taxonomy): domain Eukaryota; kingdom Viridiplantae; phylum Streptophyta; class Pinopsida; order Pinales; family Pinaceae; genus Pinus; species Pinus taeda. The sequence continues at coordinate 91,292 of APFE030692566.1, read as the reverse complement.
ATCAGTGCGCTTTGAGCGAAGGTCCTCGTTGCTCCGTGTTGGCTACAAATTACCATTATTCAGAGGTTATTTACTGATAGCTCATTGTTTACAAGATTTTGAAGTCTGTCATAATTTGAAATAGTGATAGAACTCTAATAATTTTCAAGGATCCAATTCGGATCACGACCTTCCCACTGAGAAAGCTTTTGGACCAACAAAAGTTTTTTTCAAGCATCAAATAAGTGAGGATACAACTTTCTCACATGTCCAGTCTCTATCCATTTTTCATTGCTCGACTTTGAACCCCTGAGTCCAATTCTGAGGTACTCAACATCTCCCCTGCGCATCGTTCTCACCTTCTTGTCCACAATTGTGTCTTCCTGCAATTCATTAAGATATTCAAGTAGCAGGTCATCAATAGAAGGCAATTGACTTTTCTCTTCGGGATCCTCAATTAGTGAATGTTCAAATAATCTCAAGCTATCTGCATTTACGACTGAGTAGATGTGCATGTAAGCTAGTAGATCAAGGAAAAGCATTCTCACCAATCTTCTCAAGTATCTTGAAAGGTACATACCTGATAGGCTTTAGCTTTTTACCTTCCCCTTACATCCTGTCTTTGCTAATATACAGCCAGACTTGATCACCAACTTGGAAACTATGCTCCATCCGATGCTTGTCATGCCTTGCCTTCTATTTGGCCTAGCTCTTTTCCAACTGTTCCTGTACTGCATGGTGGATCTCTTGGATTTGTTCAATGAACCTAGTTGCCCTGTCCACATCGATGTGTCCCTCAACTGTTGTGTCCTTACCAAAGACAAAATCCAAGGGAGACCTTGGTGTGAAACCGAAACAGGTCTCAAAAGGAGATCTCTATGTAGAAGAATGTTTGGCTCGGTTGTAAGTGTGCTACACATAACAAAAATGTTCATCCCAAAGCTTAGGATGCTTACTGCAATATCCCCTGAGTAACTGGATCACTGTCCTGTTGACTACTTCTATTTGGCCATCGGTTTGTGGATGGAAAGCTGTGTTTTTCTTCAGTTTGGTGTCCATCAGTTCCCACAGACTTGACCAAACTTTCCCACGAATCGGGTGTCTCGATCAAATATAATGGAAGTGGGTAATCCAAAATGAACCCATACATGTTGAAAGAACAGTTTTGCAGTTTGTTCAACTGTAATATATTTATTACAAGGTATCAAAATACACATTTTGCTGAACTTATCCACAACAACACATAGATAATCATGACCTTTCCTAGATTTTGGCAGTGCTCCAACAAAATGCATGGAAACAATTTCCCAAGGATGAGAAGGAACTGGTAATGGAGTGTACAAGCCTAGTTTTCTATTGCTTGGCTTGCTTTTAGCACACATAGTACACCCTCTTACATATCTAGAAATTGTCTCGTTCATTTTTGGCCGATAACAAAATCTTTGCAGTTGTGCAACTGTTTTACTTACCCCAAAGTGACATGATATTAGAGAAGTGTGTGCTTCTCGAATTATCTTTACTCTTTCAGTTTGTGGAATACATAGCTTCCCACAATGATATAGGAGTCAGTCCTTAACATGATAATCCAATTCTTCTACTCATTTGCCTTGACTTAAAGTTGCATATACATATTTAAAGTCTATATCTTGAGCATATTGTTCAATGTAGCTCTCATGTAACACAGAATTATGCTTAAGTATAGAGGATTCATTTATAATGGGTCTAGATAACATATCTGCAACTTATTATGTATGCATTTTTATATCTAATGGCTAAATGAAACTGTTGTGGGAAACCCATCCATCTATAGTGTCTTGATTGCTACAACTTAGTTTGGGAGTGTAGATATTGAAGTGGTTAAGGATCAGTATGTATAACTGTTTCTTTGCCCATTAAGTAATGTTTCCACTTTTTCACACTTTGTACTAATGCATACAATTCTTTATCATATGTGGAATATTTAACTACTGTAGAATTAAATATCTCAGAATGATAACATATGGGTCTACCGTGCTATGTCAACACTGCTCCCATGGCATAGTCACTGGCATTCGTTTGGATCTCAAAGGGTCTTTGAAGATCAGGCAGTGCTAGTACTGGTGCTGTACTAATCTTTTCTTTCAAGGTGTCGAAGGCTTTTTGCTGTTTGCCTCCCCACTAAAACACCTTGTTCAATCCTGTTAAAGCATGTAAGGGAGCTGCAATTAAGGAAAAGTTAGAAATGAACTTTCTCCAATATTGTGCTGCTCTTAAGAAGCTCCTAACTTTTGTAGCAGATTTGGGTTTAGGCCAGTTTACAATGACTGCCACCTTAGAGGGATCTATATTCAATTCACCACCCCCTACTATATGTCCCAAATAATTCAACGATGTTTTGCCAAATTCACATTTTGAGAGTTTAACATAAAGTTTTTCTCTTTTCAAAACATCTAGTGTCTACTTAGCATGCTTTAAATGTTCTTCCCATGTTTCGCTAAATATCATAATGTCATCCAGATATACAATAACAAAATCATCAAGAAAAGGTTTGAGTACATCATTCATTATTCTCATGAAAGTAGCAGGAGCATTAGTTAAGCCAAAAGGCATAACCAGCTACTCATACAATCCCTGCTTTGTTTTGAAAGTAGTATTCCATGCATCTTATTCTGCAACTCTGACATGATGATATCCACTATGCAAGCCTAACTTGGAAAAATAAACAACTTCTTTCAATTGATCAAATAGACCATCTATGCGAGGAAGATTATAACGATTTTTTATTGTTATCCTATTTAGTGCTCAGTAATCAATGCACATTCTCCACGAGCCATCTTTCTTTCTCACCAAAACGATTGAAGATTCACATGGTGATGTGCTAGGTCTGATGAACCCTTTCTCGAGCAACCCCTACACATGCTTCTTTATTTCTGCATTCTCTAAAGTGGACAACCTGTACATCCCAATGTTAAGCAATGGAGCATCTTGCTGCAAATTAATTTCATGCACTATTTCCTTTTTGGGTGGCAAACCTTTAGGTTCTTGAAACAAGATATCATACTCTGAAACAACCTTTTCTAAATCAGCTTGTTGTTTAGCATCATAACCATCAGTAAAAATTGTTTGCATAAATTTATCATTCATTTCATCTGCCCTGAGTTTATGAGAGTATAATTATTCTTGAGCGTATGAGCTCTTACAAAGTATTCGATTCCATATTTAACGAGTAGATGCTTGTTCTAAGCTCTAAAAAAAATATCTTTTCTGTCATACAAGTAAGGACTTCATAAAACAATTCCACATATATCCAAAGGAATTATGTCTAACTCAACCTCATCTACAAATGCTGACCCAAAAGAAAACTTGAGTTTGCATTATCTAGTCACTTGTAGTTGTGCTTTATCATTTAACCATCCTAATGGGTATGGTTTCTTGTGAGGTGTAGTCACTAATCCCAACTTCTTTACAATTGCTTCAGCAATTAAATTTACTTGTGAGCCATTATATAACAAAGTATCAATCCTTTTATGTTTGGAAATAACTCGAATATGGAAAAGCTTATGTCTTTTTCTCTCATTTCCTTAATCGATAGTAGATTGTGCAGAATTACTAGTAGATGCTTCACAATTCTTACCTTTTATACCTGTGGCTGAAAAAGTTGTTTCATCCCCTGAGTCTGACCCCAAATTTTTCTGAATAGTTGCAGCAGTCTTCTTCTTCTTGCCCTCAAACTTCTTAGGTCTCAGCTCTGGATGCAGAATCCAATAGTGCTCATCATCATGCCCATCCTTCTTACAGTGAGTGCATGAAGACTTGCTCTTTTGTGCAATGTTAGCCTTCCTTTCTTTCCATTTCTGCTTTCTTTTGTCCTTATTCTTGCTTACAGTGGGTTGGGATGATCCCCCAACTTCTGGACTTCCATTCTTTCCTCTAGCTTCTAGATGAGTAGCTTGTACAGATACCTCATGAGAATAGTGTGCCTCATGTAGCTGTGTAGACCACCAATGTACTTCAACAGAGTCTCAGGTGAGTCTAATGAGATTCCTAGAATCAATGCTCTCTTCCTAAATTCTTGGGTGTATCCTTGTACACTTTTCCCTTTCAACTATCGAAGAGTTTGACAGCTCATCATGGCTTGCTGCATCTAGGCCAATGGATAGAACTGCTTTTTGATTGCAGAAAAAAATTCACTCCAGACAGAAATGGTCTTACCATGTATTTTCATGTCAGCTTGGGTCCTGCCTTCCCACCAAACCAAGGCAGTGCCTCCAAGGTGTAGGCTTGCCAGCTGAATCTTGCTCTTGTCTGAATCGATACTCTGCACTCTGCAATAAACATCAATTTGTCTAATCCAATTGTCTAGCTTTTCTGCATTCAACTCTCCATCATATATAGTTAAATCAAATTTAACACCTAGTTTAATCAAAGATGCCTTCTTTTTATGTTCAGGGCTATTAGGAGGTGTAAGAAATATTTCTTCTTTCCCTTTGCCTTTTGAGTGGTCATGAAAGAGAGATTCATCTTCTCCTTTGTCTTGTTTGGAGCCTCATGAATCTTCATCCTTATGTTTCCTAAAATCCCTATACATTTCCTCTACCATGGACTTTATGGCTAGGAAATTATCTATGAATTGAGGGTTTGGCCCCATAGAACCTTCCTCTGACATTTTCTTCTGAGGATAGACTCTCCCAATTTCAGGATTAGTTTCGACCAATTCTCCTTCTCCTAATTTGAGCTTTGATCTAGTTAGCATTCAACAGCTAAATCCAACACATGCTTGTCTAACCTTATCAGCCTAGAGCTCTGATACCACTTGATCTGAAAATCACTCGTGAGTGACCTCATTTAATTAATTGATGAATGAAGGTATTACAGATTCATGTGCTGGAGTGTGTTTATGTTATCTTAGGCAACGGATCGATCAGACTACAAAATACACAGACACTGGAAAATGGAAAACAGTAAGAGAAACACAGTAAGCAAATACAAGAACACAACAAATTAATAAGGGGTTCACCTAATCCTCCTAGGCTACGTCTCAGGTCCAGCTTTCAGTGGTGGCCTTCTTTTATTGTGTCTTTAGTAGAGTTTTTACAATGAGGAGCTCAAATTGAGTCTCCTGAAACAGATGATGCTTAGTAGGGTAGTTCTTGGATTTCCATAAGCCCCTAGAGTGCACAGACTCTTCCTTACCAAGTCTCGACCTCAACTTATCTTGATGGGATGAGTCCAAATTGGTACTTACTTCCCGACAGATATCCTCACAGGGATTTTCTTGAACCTCTCAAGCCTTCTGTCTGCTCGATGTTGCCTTAGCTTTGCAGGTCAGCTCGGCTCTCTGCGTCTGCTTCTGTCTCTTTTATCTCCTTCTTCACTGTTCTCTTCTTTCTGACAATGCTTCCCTCTCCTCTTCTGTCTCGCTTGTCTTTGTTCTCTATCTGTTCATGGCTTGAAGCCAATGCGTCTCATGATTATTCGTTTCCTCTTCCGCCCCTTCGAGTCGCCTGTTGTTGTTCGCTTGGATTTCCCTGCCTCTACGTCATCGCCACTGTGTAACGTCTCACAGGGAAGTGGCCACTTGTCCTCTCACGAACTGCGCCAGTTCTTCCTCAAACGGTTCAGTATTTCGGTTACTCTGTGTAATGATTCATCCACCAACTCAGAGGTCAAATCGGACTTCAGACTTTTAAATGTCACAGCTTAATTTCTCCCTCCGAATCTGATTTCCCATCGGGCGCAACCTCCGTCGTTAGATCTAGAACCCCCAGATCCTACGATGTTCGCTCTTATCGCACGGTTGACTTGCTCGGACGTTAACCCACGGTGAGACGTGGTTTTCTCTCTCATCCGCTGGACACGCGTCGTTCACTGTATCGCATCGCTAGGTCTCCTGACAATTCCGCTTGCCACCCAACATGCCTCCGATATTCCGCCGGTTTTGGGGCACGGAACCTGCCTTTCGCTTTAGAGATTTTCCCACTGTTTTCAGCTTTCCTTGTGACTGAGAGTTCGGGGCCTTTCCATTTCGAGGGGTTTTGCCCAACGATGCGTGATTAGAAATGACCTCTATTTTCCGGACTTCCGAACTGGTAGTTTGCGCCCTGCATGGTCTCCATGGGCCTTGGTCAGCGCGCTTTGACTGAGGTCCTCATCGTTCCTTGCTGGCTACAAACTGCCACTATCCAGAGGTCTTCCTGATAGCTCATTGTTCACAAGTTTTGAAGTCTGTCATGATTTTGATATAGTCATAGAACTTTGATAATTTTCATGGATCCAATTCGAATCACGCCCCATGAGCATGCCATTAGCTGGTGGCATTCCTTAAACCACCACAAGTGTAGACCTCCCTTTTCAGGTTGAGGTTCTTCTTTTCTTTCTACAAGTTGAGACCTCCCTTTTCCAGGATGAAGGTCTCCCTTTTGAGGACACTAGGAACACTTTCTCTCGAGGAAGACTTTAACTTCTAGCCAAATTTGGAGATGTTCCACAAACTACTTTGTGCTTTAGTTCAAGAGTTGGTGGTCAGCATTAAACCACCACTGATTGAGACTTTGAGTCCATCCACCTTTTGGTTTGTGGTTTTTTCTTAAACCACCATTTCAGAGAGCACATTCAACCATTGGATGTCATACATTTTTGCATTTTAGCTCTCTTCTTAAACTCTCATATACACCCCTTTGGATGAAGGGGGGAATGTTGGACACTTAATCTATTAGGGTTATGGTGCATTATGTAGTCAATTACTAAAGTCTAAGAAACCCTTGAAAGTGAATCCAACTGTTTCAAAATTGTATTTATATGTACAATATTCTTAATACAAATTGAATATATTTTTCCAATTATCATTCCAACATAACATCTTCTAAAATAAAAACCAGTGTGTGCTTCTGGCATCTTTAAATATTATTAAACCAAATAATAACGATCATGGAATCACCCAAAATATGTAAGTGATGACATTATTTTTCAATATGAAATAAGAGAAGAAAATTAAATCTTCAAATTTCTACATAAATGTTTAAACCCTACCCAGCCTCCAAGCAGAGATACCCTCTATAATATATATATATATATATATATATAATATATATATATATATATATATATATATATATATATATATAATATATATATATATATATATATATATATATAATATATAATAATTTATATTACAATATTCCAAATATTTTTATAAAAATATATATATATATATATATATATATATATATAATATATATATATATATTACTTTAAAAATCTATTTTAACAAAACTTCCAAAATAATATTTTAAACAATTTTATTAATTTGAAGAAAGTTGCTTGCTATTTTACCCGATAATTATTCATTGAAAATTAATAATATGTATTTATATTATCTAATTAAAAAATATTATCTTTAAAAATGAAAAGCATTTGTTCTTCTATTTTTTTGAAAAAAAACAAAAATTATATTTTTAAAATATTATTTAAATGTTATAAAAAAAAAAAAAAAAAAAAAAAAAAAAAAAAAAAAAATTATAAACGCAATCAAAATATTGTAAACTACTCGGATGCGGGTGAAATTCAAGGTTATTAATGGAGTTTCAGAGGAACGACGACGCTCGGCCCAGCCAACTGCTGGCCAGCGCTCTTTTCCATGCCCAGTTATGGCACTTGAAGGCTCACCTAAGGCGAGAGCAGGACCGCCCGCAAGACATCTTAAATGATCGCTCCAGCCAAGATAAGGATGTTGCTAGTTTAAACATGGTGCATATGCCCATCCATCCCACTGTCTGCCCTCCCTCCTCCAACATTTTCCCGCTCCAAGCAGGAAACCCCTGCAGTAAAACTGTTACAGGCAATCGCAGTTGGCTTCTTTGTTGTCTTGATTTCGCAAATGGGTTTCAGTACTCCCATTCCTAGCTCTACCCTTTGAACCCTATTCGGGAACCCACTGCGCATTCTCTGCTTCCCATCCAAGCACCCAATTCTCTTGAGCTTCTCCTCAGCTGCATTACCATGGTTCGTCACCGTATGAGGAGTCACCATGGAGGTAGCCGAGGTGGTCATGCTCGCTCTCAGGCAGCGCCAAGCGTGGATCAGCCACCACCACCTGCCTCTCCGCCTTCATCTCAGGCTACTTTTCCCCCTCCTAGCCCGCCCCGTAGTCACTATCAGCACAACGTCTTCTAGTCGACCCATTTCAAATTCTAGAAAAACCTGAACCGTCCCATTATCACTGCTAATATTACCATCATCTTCTCTGAAGAAGAAGAACAGCATAATGCTCCGGCACGTCACTCGGCAAAGCAACCTCAGGACATACGCATAATTGTTGGTAGTCATGGCTCTAAGTAGAACCCGGAGGAAGAAAACAGAGCAGCAAGGCGTGGCAGATAGCATGAGGAAGGTGATACTACAGGCGACACTCAGCAACCAGGTGGCAGCTCTCATGGAGCCACAATTTCGATGGCTATTGCTGGCAGCTCAAGCGGCACCTTTCAAACGACAGAACCCCCAGGTGGTAAGGTGGATGATGACATGGCGAAGGAAGGCGAAATGTGGTATGGGAACGCTTGCCTCGTCGTCGAGGAGTCACCGGACCTGGATATCCCTATGTGATGCCACTTGGACTCCCACATGCCATCTCAGAGTTTTGTTGCTGACTGGATAGGTTCTGTTGTTGACATGTTTAGCAATTCTGTCAAATGGTGTTGTCTCAAATCCTTCAAATGGTGTTGTTTCAAGTTCTCATTCTGGTTTTGCCGTTGTATTCTCGATCTTCTGCATGGTTTTTTGCGAAGTGTAACTGGTTTTCCCAAATATGGGACAGTTTTGATAACCAGAAGGAACTCAGGCGTTCTCAGCTGAGGCTACAGCCTCAATGTAGTTATATTTTTCTTTCCCTTTAATAGAATTAGTTTTACAGAGAAAAAAAATATTGTGAAATTGAAAATCTTAATTCGATTTTTTAATTTATATATATATTTTTAAATTACATATATAAATGGATGGTTTGGCTTCACCTGGTTCTAAAAACTCTACTAATCTCGGGAATAAAATGAGGCCGCATTTGTAATACAGCTCAACACATAGACAATATTAAAGATGAGCATCGAACAACAACTCAAAATCCGCTAATAAAACATGTAATTTCTCAGTATATTTCATTTCAACGTCACATTACTTGCAAATATTAAAAACCATACACTAAGTTTAACACCTTTTCATTTCCTACATAAAATTATTAATCAACATCATGTTACTTGCAAATATTAAACACCATACACTAAACTTAACACCTTTTCATTTTCTACATAAAATTATTAAAAAGAATAGACCAGTATAAGACTATGAGACCCACCACCTAGAAAAATACAAAAAATTTAGAGAAATCATGTGAACGATTTGGCTTTTCTCCACAACCAACGATATCAATACAAGTGGTTAAACACTTATACATATTATTGAAAAACAAATGAACTTATCAACAATTTTATACATATAAATATTAATAGAAACACTAATCATAAATAGATGGGTTAACCTAAACATAAGGCAATGCATGGAACCTCTGCTGCTCTGCGTGTGGACCTCAACCATGAACCATGTCTCTGCGCGCGGCCCATTGCCATGTTCCATGTCCTTGCGCGTGGCCTCTTCCAATAGTATGATGTGATGCGCATGTCCATGCTTTACAGGTGAGAAGTATCATGTCTCATTAATGAATTCTTAGCGTTGTTTTTATTGTTCATGGTCCCTACCTATTTTTGGGTTAATGGTTTGGTTCAGCTTGTCTTTATTCAATCCTGCTCAGATTCTGCTCAGCTTTCACCTCATATCGCAAACCCTTCCCACGATCCAATATTGTTTTCATCTTCCACGCGTCTCAAACATCTGACACGGGTCTAGCCTGCATGTAGTCTCCTTTCTAGTTTAAATCTATCTTTTTTCGCTGCAAGGAGGTTTTTCTCCCCACCCCTAGTAAGGAGGAAAGGATATTTCCCTCCTACTTAGGATCATAGCTCAGAGGTTTAACGTCTTCAATTTCCGACATGCGAAAGGATATTCTATCTCCGTTTATCATTTTGTATTTGCCGATGGTCCGGGTTCCCATAGACATGACTGTTCTCTTCTGAGTTTAGATATCTTCCCAATAGTTTTGAACTAGGACCGACCTCTGCATAAGCCTCTTAGGGAGTCTCGTCGACAGCACTGTTTATTGGTCGTGCCACAAGGTTGGAGTTTTGATGGTTCAGGCTTTCTTTTCACATTGAGGGCCATGCGCAGAGAACTGAGGTATGTACTCTGATACCCTGTCCCAGTTTTGCTCGTAATTTCTACTGATATCGTTATCTTGTATACATAAACATTCAGCGACGGCTAGGTTTGATATTTCCTTACTCATTTGTCTAGCTCTATCCATATAAAAAGAAATATTTTTTTAACACCTGGAATATTTCTTACAGAGCTCAATATTGTTAATAAGGAGGTGTTTTCCTTGAATTTTCTGTGCTCTATTTTTTCAAAGTTTTGCATAATATCCCATCCCTGCGAGCATTTTCGATGCAGATTAGGAAATTGATGTTGCATATGCTACAGTTGTATCTGTTGCTATCCTAACCTTTCCTGAACTCTATGTTTAAACGATAAGGATGTCATGGTTATACTTTTCTGGTAGAATGTTTTGTTTTCCCTAATAATTATAAGCCATTGGCTGAACATGGTAACATGGATAGTCCATAGGGTTCTGGCTTTTTGTTTCGACTCCATAAGTTGATGGATAGTCTAGTTTTTCCGGTGCCGTTTTCCGTTCTCCGATCCTCTGTTTTGAGAATCCACGGAAAGAAATGTGCTGGAAACCTATTGTATGTACAACTGACACGTATAGAATAACTTTTCTTGCCGTCGATTTTCTAATGATTTGAAATATCTTCCATTTCATTATCTACATTATCCTCAGTATTAATTTTTCGAATGACATATAGTCAGTCCGTAAGTACTTATCCGAAGACTTTATATTATTTATAAGTTTCTCCCTTTAGGTGAATCTGAACTATATCTACGATTCTATTATCATTCAACCTTTCCATATTTCCTCATCTATTCTGTATCTGTCCTATCCCACATTTAAATTCTTCCTAGCTTTCTACGCCCAATTGTGTATTGCCTTTTTCGAATTCTGCCATATGGTTCCGAGCTGACGCTATAAGTTTTTTCTCCACAGTACACGTGGAGATCCTCTCTGACATGTCTGCTTCATCAGCCTTAGTGCGGGCCACTATCGAGGCTGAAAAATCTTATGGTGGTGGATCTATCCAAAAAGAGTGGCAATCCAAGGTGGTGAATACAATTATTCCTCCTTTTAATATGTCGGCATGTGAGAAAGAAGGTGGCGGGGATGATTTCCCGTGACGTATAAAGAAACAATAGCCTATGAAGACCATTCGGCCACACTCTGCATGTAACCTTGATAGTGCTTTCCTTGCTGATAGAATCACAACCCTACAGAAGAGAGCTCTGGCAAGACGGTGTCATTTTCCAGATATCGGGGAATCATAGATGCAATTGTGGCTTGGGAAACGATGGAACCATCTACTGGGATATATACCGACTATAGTGAGATTATTGAAAGACTGGTACGACTTTCATTTCTAGATGAGAAAGATCTGAAGAAAATTCTATCTATCCCATGGCTCCACGACAAGAGCTTTTTGGCGCTTCACAAATGGTATATCAGATATAACCCATTAAAAAATACTCCTACTAATAATCTCATCTGGTTCAAGCTCCCTAGCCTCCCAATAGAATTATGGACCCGAGAAACATTATCTGACATAGGGAATGCAATCGGCAAATTCGTATATGTCGATCCGAGGTGTTTGGGTGCTAAAGATAAAAGAGTGGCATGGATTCTCATAGAAAAATAATTCCATGGGGGATTTCCTGATCACATCGAGCTTATGTGGGGAGAATTAAATATGAGTCAAAGACTGGATTATTGGGGAGTCCCCTTTCGATGTTCTACATGTCATAAAACGGGACATTGGAAGGAAAATTGTAATCGTCATCGATGGGAAAGAAATTTTAAAAGAAGCCATAAATTTACACATAATTCTCCAGAATTAAAACAGAAGGACTTGGCGGGAGGGTGGAATTCTATCAACAGAAGGTCGCCTTCAAGAGGTATGGCCAAAGGCATGTGATTTTCCCAGGAAGTCATATCGATCTACATCCTATTCTCCTCACAGGGTTTGGATTCTGACCTTCCGATAATTTCTCACCCTCCTGAACTGCTACCCTGCAGTGAAGTTCCTCTGCCCCACAATTTCCCATCCTAGAACAAATCTGCAATATGTATCCCATATTACTTATGTCCCATATTCTTCCCCTTCTCCTAATAAACCTTCCTCTCTCTCAAAAGGGAAAGCAATTGTTTCTGATATATCTCCTTTATCTGATTCGGGGAAGGGTTATGGTCCTGTCTGGAAGCCACATAATTTAAACAGGAATGTTTCATGCCCTTCTGTCACCCCTCCAAACTCTCCTACAAACTCTGTAGGTAGTGATCTGGATATTCTTTTAAAGAAAAATTCTCTTGCTTTATCTCCTCTCACTATACACAAACCAGAATCTGCATCATCTCCTCACACTAGTCCAAACTCCGCTAAGAATATCACAGTTAGGAGAAAACACAACAGAGGTACAAGACACTTCTAAGGTAGATCTGAAGCATCCTCAAGGACCTTGGACCACACTTTGATATATATTCCAATTATTGACCTATCTGAAAATGGGCCCCTTGGAGCAAGAATGGCCAGTGACCGTTTGCCATGACTAATATTATCTCAATGAATATAAGGGGTTTGGGGGTAGAACATAAATTCGTTGCCATAAAGGAGATTTTTTCTAATAATCATTGAAATATTATCCTAATTCAAGAATCTATGCACTCTGTTGAAGTCTCAATCAGATACTTTTTCCGTATGTTTTCTCAATGGCATATCGTGGCTACTGACTCTAATGGCCTCTCAGGGGGTCTTGTTATCCTATGGAATCCTTTATGGATAGCGGCGAAAGCTTTCAAATGTTTTGCTAGAATTATCTTACTTGTAAACATCTGAGGTTTTTATGGTCCTATACATATTTTAAATATATATGCCCCATATAAAGATCGTCGACCTTTTTGGAATAGGTTCTTGTCTTTAGAGTGTTTAGAACTAGAATATCTTCTTATTGGCGAGGATTTAAACTGTACTTTATGTGGTGATGAAGTATGGGGAAGGGGAAGGAAGGTGGATCCATTGGCTGATCATATGAAAAAGGCCATTCTTCATCATAGTATGATAGACATATCTCCCCAATCAATGAGGCCCACATGGGATAATGGAAGAATCGGCCCATCCTATCTGGTAAAAAGATTGGACAGATTTTTGATCTCTGATAATCCGCTGGTTCGTATGGGTAGGCCTATTTCCCATATTATTAACTGTTTCATATCTGATCATAGACCAATTGCTTTACAATGGGGCATAAGGCATTACAAGAAAGGTCTTCCATATAAATTTAACAGGGTTTGGCTGGAGGATGAAGAATTTAATAGTCTTCTGAAAAATTTATGGCCTGGTAGTGGTTCTAATGACTTATCTTCTCCTTCACAACACCTGTTGGATAACCTGAAGGAATTAAAGGGGAAGGTCAAGGCTTGGCAGAGAAAAAAGCAAAAAGCAAATAGCGCTGCATTGAAAGAGATTCAAGCTAGTTTGGATGTATTAGCTGGATATCTTAAAAGTGGTGATATTTATTTTTTGATCTAAAATAAGATTCATGAATTGGAAAAGAAAAGGCACAAATTACTTGCAATCGAGGAAGCCACATGGAGATTGAAGAGTAGGGCATTGTGGCTGAAAGAGGGTGAAAGGAACTCAAAGTTTTTTGATAGATTTGCAAATAATAGGAGAGATTCAACTTGATTTGGGAAATACAAGTTGATAGTGGAAACAAGCTTCTCACGCAAGAGGAAATTTCAAAGGAAGCAGTGACATACTTTGGAAATTTTTATGAAAGGAATGATAATATTAATAATGAGGACATCTTATGGGGTATTGCTCCTTTTCCTTCTATGTTTGATGATCAAAACAATACTTTCTTTCAGCTTGTATGTGAAAATGAACTTTTTGAAGTAATGAAATCCTTTAAAAGAGATAAAAGTCCTGGCCCTGATGGCTGGACTATTGAATTTTATATCCATTTTTTTTATCTTCTTAATAAGGATATCCTAGCAATGGTGGAAGAATCGCAGATGAGGGGGTATCTCCATCCCCATTTCACGTCTACATATATCGCCCTTATTCCTAAAAAGAAGAAAGCTATTTCTTTTGCAGATTTTAAACCGATTTCCCTGTGTAATGTTATCTACAAAATCTCCTCTAAAATTATTGCTAATGGAATTCGAGGCATCCTGTCAAGTCATATTTCATTACAACAATATGGTTTTCTCAAGAATAGGAACATCATAGAGGTTGTGGCCAATACACAAGAGTGTTTACATTCCCTTCACTACAAAAATCTTGATGCGGCCATTCTGCAATTAGATTTGAAGAAAGCTTATGATAGCCTAGATTGGGGATTCCTCAGATGCATTCTCTGTAAGATTGGCTTAAAACATGAATGCATTGAATGGATTATGGCCTATGTGGAGAATGTTAATTTTTGTATCCTTATAAATGGCCTCCCCACAAAGTTTTTTGCAGCTGCCAGGGGTCTTCGACAGGGTTGTTCTCTGTCTCCTCTTCTGTTCATCCTTGCAGTGGATTCTTGAGTCTACATATTAATGAGGCGGTCAAAGAAAATAAATATAGACCTATCAAGATATGTTGTGGTTCCTATATCTCCCATAGCCTTTTTGTTGATGATATTATGATTTTTGGCATGATATGTAGACTTTCCTGGCAATGTATACATGGTATACTTAGAAATTTCCAAAAAGCTTCGGGTATCTATATAAATGAAGGAAAATCTTCCTTCTTCTTTGATGTTGTAGATAGGGAAACATTGGACTTTCTGTCGGCCTTGTTTAATATTGGAACTAAGTCTTTAAAGGAGGGCTTTAAATATTTGGGATTTCATCTCAGACCTGCAGGTTACAAAATCGTTGATTGGATGTGGTTGTCGAACAAGTTTTATAAAAGAATTGAAGGTTGGGAGTTCAAATGCCTTTCCATAGCAGGCAAGGTGATTCTTTCCCAATCTATTCTAGCCCAGATTACTGTATATTGGGCCCACCTATTCTATTTTCCCTCTGGTATCATTACTATTTTGAATAGGCTCATGGAAAATTTTATATGGGGAGGAGGAAAACATAAGAGCAAATATCATCTAACCAAGCTTTCGAAAATCTCCCTCCCAAAGATCCTGGGAGGTTGGGGTATCATGAACATTAGGAACTTTGGCAAGGCCCTCCTATGTAAATCTTTGTGGAAGTGCTTTAATGGGGATAGTTTTTGGTTTGCCACTATCAGAAAGAAATACATGAAGAATAAAGACCTTACATTCTGGTATAGAGAAGGCACAATTGGAAAACTATAGGGATCATCTATTTGGAATAGCTTTTGTAGAATTGAATCCTTCTTCCTCAAGAATTTATTCTGGAATGTTCAAAATGGGAAAGATGTGTTTATAGGTTATGATCATGTCACTGGCCTGGGAGAGGATTTTAAAATTCCACAATCTATCATTTCGGCTCTACACAAATCTGGAATCTTTTTCTAGAATCAACTTATTGAAGATTGGCAGGGGGGCATTCCTATATGGAAGAATTATCTTTCTTTGGGTCTCAGTGAAATACATGCACAGTAGTGGGCCAGTATTATGACAATAATCAGGGGTTCTAGAATATGTAATTTTGATGGAAAGGATAATCTTACATGGAGAGGTGTTAAGAGATGGGACTTATTAAAAGTCAAAGATATCTATCTAGTTCTATCAAGGTCCATTCCGCTCCCATTTCAACACATTTTTCCCACATCATTATGGAATACTGGGGTGCCTAACAGAATGATACATTTTTCCTGGCTGGTATTTCATAACAAAGTCCTCACCTGGGAGAATCTCCAAAAAACAAATTGGTCAGGTCCTAGTATCTGTCTCCTTTGTAAAAATGGGGAAGAAAGTTGTAATCATATTTTTCTCACTTGCAGATATACTTAACAGTTGTGGAAGGAAATTGCAGCATTCTTTGGTTTCCGTCTGGTAGATCATTCGGATGTCCAAGAGGCTATAGGTTGGTGGAGCTCGCAGAAATTCTCTCTCAAATCAATCCCTCTTCTGCTTTTCTGGACAGTTTGGAAGAAAAGGAATAATGCCATATTCCGTGATGGGAAAGATACTAATATGCCTTTGCTAGTACAGATCACTTCGATGTATTTTTCCCTTCCTAAAAAACTTTCTTCTGGCAAATTAAATATTCCAAGGAACCATGCAATGCGGTTGATGGGTTTCCCAAGGGCACTTTTTGATGGAGTTGCTCAAAGAGGCATGTGTGCATGTGGTGTTTACATACTGATGGCCGAAGATCTACAATACTCCATATATTGGCATGGTGGTAGTGGTACAAACAATAAAGCTGAGGCGATGGCTCTAGTGGGCCTTTTACAGTTTTGCTCTTTCCTGAATATTCAACTGCTGTAGATGTATGGGGACTCAAAAAATATAATAGGTTTGGCTACAGGGAAGATAATAAACAAGAATCCCTTTCTTACAGGATGGATTAAGAGGATAAAAATGCTATTGAATAGTAATCCGTCTTTCATAATCAGCCATGTGGACAGGTCTCTAAATTCTCAGGCGGACATTTTATCAAAGAAAGGCCTCGCAATAGACCCTGGCATATGGAAAATGGAGGTACAAAATCAAGACTCAATCTACTTGATAGAAGATTTCATCCTTCGAGGTACCTAGATTTCTACTAGCTCCTGTTTTCTTTAAAAATTAAGCGCCTTTTGCCTTTATATATAGGTATGTTGTCTACCCCCTGACTCATATGAGTGATGGGCTCAGTATATATATGTGTGTTTTTTTGGGCTCCTCACTATCTGTCTATTTTTCTAATATATACCATGATCCAGTGAATTGAGTCTTTCTATGCTTATATGATGGCCCTATTAGCCCTGAACTTTTTCCTATCCTATAGCAAAATCTTCCAACTACAGAACAAACTTTTTCCTATCCTATAACAAAATTTTCGAACTACAAAACAAATTATCTGCTCTTTATAATTCCTCTTCATATGTAAATATCTTTATATTAATACAAATCATGCTTTTTTATACTAAATGAAAAAACAAAACAAAATAAAAAACAAAAAACAACCACAATAATCATAAATCATACCATATTAATTTAATAATAAAATTAATGTTCTATTAGAATATTTTACGAATCAAATCCCATGATATGTGCTCCTTACCCATTGTCAAATTTAAATATGGGAAAAAATGTGCTTGCGTTCATATACATTTCTCCGAATGACAACCGCATGTTATGTTTTTATGGGAAAAATTAAGGTTTTGAGAAGTTCGGGATGAAAAGTAAATAATGTTATATTTTTAAGTAATTAAATAATATTTTGATTTAAAAAATAAATAATAATTTATAATAAATAGTTTTAGAAATTTTTGTAAAATTTAAATAATTTATTACCATTATAATTAATGGAAAAAATATAATATTTTTTGATAGTAAATGTATAATTAATTCCATTAATTGATCTATAGATTTTGCTATCAAAAATTATAGTTAATTTTGATCTAGTAATATTTAAGAGTTCATTCTAAAAAGGGAAAAAAAACCGTGTATGTTGAATTGTGTGGTTAACGTCCACTGAGATCAAAATGCTATCGGCCTAAAAGACCAAATTATTTATTTTGATTAAGATTTTATTCCTATGCTCAAAAAGCTTGGAGAGAAGCCTCCCGAGTTCACTATAATTTTGGCATTGTAAAAGGCTAGGAAGGTCAGTGTTGTAACAAAGGTTGTGAAATTGAGATCTAATGTGATTGTATGCAGGGCACTCTAAGAGGAAGTGGTTTTCATCCTCGATGCTCCTATTCTCACAAATATGGCAAATACTTTCCATCCATGGCGTTTTAGGAACTGCCCATCAGCCAGTTTCACTATGGAGCTCATGAGAATTCGTTCTAATCTTTGCTATATTAATTTTCTTCTTTGAGCTAGTTAGAATAGAGAGATACTTTTGATCTTCAAATGTGGGGTTAATGACCTTCTTATAATAACTTAATTTTCTTTTAAACGCTAAATCTTTCTCACACCACAATTTTTCTTTGAACTTAAAAGTAACAATATCTTTAACATAATATTGTGTTCTTGAAAAAACAAATTTCATTTAAAAACTGGAGGATAAACCAAAAAAATAAAAAGATTTTTAAACGTTACCAAAGAAAATTGGTAGGCAAGGTCAAAGAAATGAGTGTATTGACTTCTCCATAGAAATAAGGGCAAAGTTTCAGAAACAAGATAGAAGATTCCTTTATCTACGTGGCCCGGCCCACCACACCTTCGTCGAAAGGTCGCTTGTCATCTCCAACCGGAATTTTATTGCAGACAGTATCCGCCGTAATAAAGGAGATTGATTTCGCGGATTGGTTTGTCGTATTTTATTCAGTCTTCAAATTTGTTATGAAAATTATGATCAAATTTCATAATTTTAAAGGTCTATTTTAACGATAAAAACTGAATTCAAACTTTCTTACTGCAATTTTTACCTTTCAAAAATATTATCCGAAAATTTCGTAGTGCCCCGGCCCCACCAATCCATCGTCTTGAATCCATTTTAAAGATAAAAGCTCGACTCGAACCTTCTTACTACAAATTTTCACATTTCAAAAATATTATCTAAAAATTTCGTACACTTACCTTTTAAGTGTGGGGCCCGGGCCCATCACTCCATCGTATTGAATCCATTTTAACGATAAAAACTCGACTCAAACTTTTTTACTGCAAATTTTTACCTTTAAAAAATATCTAAATCGTACGCTTACTTTCCAAGCGTGTAATTTAGAGGCGGAAGATTTGCC
This sequence comes from Pinus taeda, assembly GCA_000404065.3. Taxonomy (NCBI): domain Eukaryota; kingdom Viridiplantae; phylum Streptophyta; class Pinopsida; order Pinales; family Pinaceae; genus Pinus; species Pinus taeda. Next base: position 72,258 of record APFE030692566.1, on the reverse strand, counting down.
CGATAAGTTATGGAAATTCTAGTTATATTTAGAGAAAATCTGGCAAAGATTTTTGTAAATTCAAGTTATAGTTGTTAAATTTCAAAAATTTAAATGTCTAAGACATTTTTGATGGTCATGAATCTATTTTCACCATCAAAAACACGATTCAAACACTGCCTTTACAAAAAAATTAAAAATTTTCTACTTTTAACCATCCAATACTCCACTTTATTAGACAACTCCCTTTCACATGAGTGGCTTGGCCCCACCACTCCATCGTCGAAAGGTCGGTTGTCATCTTCAACGGGGTTTCATTATGGGAGTCCGCGTTCTTTATGGGAGGAGAATCGACTTAACTTCTGTGGCTTGATTTGATTCACTGCGGGTTTGGAATTTGGTTTACATTGACCAGTGATATTAATGTCTAAACTTTGGGATTTTTATATTAATGGTTTTAAATTTTTTAGATATATTTAATTAATATTTTTTAGAGATTTGATTCACTGCGTATTGGAACTCGGTTTTACTTTTACTGGTGTTATCAATTTCTTTCACGTTAGTTTTATTTTTTTTAAGAGTTAATTAATATTTATTTCTAAACACCGAGTTATAAAAATTTTTCAAATAAAAAATAAATTATATAAATGTTAAAAACTTTTATTCATTATATCTTTTTAAATTTTTGTTTTTTATATTTATTACTATTAATTATTTGAATTAATTATTTATATATTTAATATTTTAAAAATAATGTAAATTTTCTTTAAAAGTATTTTAAAGATAATAAAAGTTAATAGTAGACAAGTAAGGATGATACGAAGATGTTTAATTTTTGTAAATCATGGAAGAATATAGAAAGATGTTAATGTTATTTTGCAAAATCAATTAGAATATAGAAAGATAATAATTTGTAGAGAGGTGGTTAAACCTAATTTAGAATATTAAAAATATTTCTTGGTCTTAAGTAGAACAAAGAAAAATATTGCTAAAATATAAACAAATTCAAGTTGCACACCAAAATTGTAAAGCCCCTACTTAGTTCTATTATCTTACATTGTGTAAATAACAAACCAAATGAATGATTATTCTATGTGCTTGATTCTGATATGTATTATTAGTATACATAAGATGTATGCTTATGCTAGCTATATATCCAAGCTAGCAAGAACGTGCTAGTATCTTCTAGCTTATTATGGGTGACAATTAATTAATAATTAAGCTTGATTATTGAATAAGCTAAGATTAATTTTAAGCTGGACTAACGATCAAACTTAGGTTAACCTTAAGCTTGCTTAATAGTTAATAGGATTAAACCCCATTAATGAGTAAGCTTATTAAGCTTGCTTAATAATTAAGTTTGATTAATGGTTACTTAACTCTCAATCACCACTTATAATTATTAAATTATGATTTATAATTATTACATTATATTTAAACATTGATTATTTAATATTTAGTTGAATGGATTGTTGTGATTCCATAACATTGACTAGCATGATTAAATATTAATATTTTATTCTTATATTATTTATTGCTCATTGCCAAGTTGTCTCCTCAAATTAATTTGAGGATTTGAGGGGAGAGTGAGATTTATGGCATATATTAAGTGTGTGGCAATTATGATGGGTGATTGACATTCATTTCAAGGGGAGGCATAAGTGCAAGGAGTGGGGAGGTCAAGTGGGATCGTGCCTTTGGTGCTTTTTTAATTGGTTTGGGTCATCTAGAGGAAAGGGTGAGAAGTAGAATCGAGAGGAGGGAAGAAACCAAGAGAGGTTAAATATGGACTTAGATAGTGAAACTATAGAGAGAACGACATTGGACTAAGAGCTCAAGTGCACTACAACTGTGGTTGGACTTATGCTCGGAAGGCTAGGGAACTTGTGGATGTTCCCTAGGATAAGAAGTGGGATAAACTTTCCTAGTTGGCAAGGTGGCATATTCAATCAGGTAATCCTGACACGAACACTACAATCGAGCCACAATAACCAAGTATTCTTATTGTTATTGAGTAATTTATGTAAATTTCCATAAATCAAATTCTTTACATGTTTTTAATGCTTTTGATATGTTGTAAAGCATACACACATGAATGCATGCGCACGCGCACACACACACACACATATAGAATTGTCAAATATGTTTTATTTTATTTTTTTCTTTGAAATTATGTGACAAAAAATTGTTAATGGGTCTTACACGTGGTATTAGAGCCAAATTCAAAATATGGATCCTAAAACCCACCACAAAAACTTACATCTCATATTAGAATCTCTTACACCGAAAAATTATTTTCCATTAATCTACATGACACCATTCCATTTATAAAAATCTATTGTTATACTATATAAATCATCACAGATTGCCATTTTTTTCATTCGGAGACAAATATTTTCAGAATCCCCCATGATTTATTTTTACCGTCACCACATTATCTAAGTACAATCAGTTTCCTTTTATGAGCAAACTCAATGTATTCTTGAATGGGTGGAAAGCCATGTGTTGATGGTTCAACAACTTGGCGTCTAATAATCTACACAATAAATATAAAACCAATGATTGTTCTTTGTGATTTTTTCTTCATCATATATCAAAAGTGAGTAAACGAATCCACTCCCAACTATGATGTAAGAGGAGCTTGAATTTCACTCCCTGTTGTTGCTAGAAAAATGAAAGAGAGTAGAGAGAGATTATACACAATACAAATCACTCACTGTGATATCTTTATTGATCACAATAGTTATAAATATATAGGACATTAATCACTGACTTCGACACATCTAGATCATGCCTACAACTCATACATAGGAAACAACAAAATCTAGATTGGCGCTTGGGAACTCAAAATGACAACTCATGATAACACATGAAATCATTACTTCCAATACCCTCCCTTAATACTTACATGAAAACATTGAAAACACATATTACAACAATAGGATAATCTATGTCTTCCACGATAAGAGTCGTTAAGTAATGAACCATCCTATGGACCAACCACCATCTATCAAATATTTCACTTTCGGTTATCTGCTAGTTGCTAGGATGGAGGTATGGATACTAAATGTGTTCAAAAGTTGATCAAACAACTTAACCTCACTAACACACAAAAATTGATGTTTTAGACACTGGGGCTTCCAGTTTAAGAATCACCAACCCTTTTCATAACCAATAAAAACACACAAGAATTGATGTTGCAGAAACCAGGGCTTCCAGTTTAAGAACCATCAACCCTTTTTATAACCAATAGAAACACACAATCACCAACCACCAAAACATGCATAGACAGAATCAATCACTGCCCTTTATTGATATGTGCAAATGAGAACAAATATAATAATAATAACTTTACATATTGGTATTTTCCATCAGATTTTCTATGTTTGGATCTCGACCTATGGATAAAAAATATCATAATATTTTATTAGTTGATATCTAGAATGAGAAATGCAACATTCCACCTGCATGCTACAACTTTACATCTTGCACCATTTGATAATCTCGAGAACCGCCATTTAAAACATGTAGACATTGCTCTCAATTGTAGATCCACACTATATCAAACCAAATATATGTTGATCCAGCTTCTTCACAAGTAGATCTCCTAGTCTTTTACAAATATTTTTCCACAATGGAGCTTCACACAATACCAACAACATTGGATCTTCACAATTCTCCTTTGCATGCAACAATCCACAATTCACCCACAAATCAAATATTCACACAAAAGACTCACACAAACAATCAATCAAACACTCTATTAAAAAAATCTATGTACAAAGGAGTATCATGGCTAAAATTACATGATCTCAGCCCCTCTCGTGAGAGAGTCAGGGCTCAACCAACTACGATACCATGTTAGAAAAATGAAAGAGAGCAGAGAGAGATTATACACAATACAAATCACTCACTGTGACATCTGTACTGATAACAATAGTTACAAATATATAGGATATTAGTCACTGACTTCTACACATCTAGATCACGACTACAACTCATACGTAGGAAATAACATCTAGATTGATGTTTGGGAACTCGCAATGATAACTCATGACAAAACATGGAAACATTACTTCCAATAGTTGTAAGAGGAGCCTGAATGTCCTTAGAGAAGAGGACTCCAATGTTACCGAAAAAAATTGGTCAAAAGAGATTCTAAAATGTTGTTAAAAAGAGTTGGTGGAGAGCATGATTGTATGAAACAGACTATCATAATTATCTTTCACCCATACTCCTTTCCATCTATAAACAATGTAATTTTTACATGTTTAAACCTTTTTTTTAATGTATATATATATATTATATTTATATATATATATAAAATAAAATATAAAAATTTCCCAAACTGACGATAATTGCGTCTGGATTAACTTTTCAGAGTCACAACAAAAAATGTAATTATAAAAAGTTTTTTTCTTATTTTTATTAAAAAGTTTTTTCTTATTTTTATTACATTTCCTTTTTATTATTAGATTTGATAATATACTTTATTTCAATTTATTTATTTTTATTAACATTTCTTTTATTATTAGATTTGATAATATATTTTATTTCAGTTTTATTCAATTTTTATATTGTGATTTTTTTTAAAATGTTGTTTGAATTTAGAAATAAATTTAATATTTTAAAAAAAATATTTAAGATAAGATTTTGTAATTATATAGCTAATTTTACAACTTTAAGGAATTCTAAATAAAATTAAAACAAATTGACAAAAAACATCTTCATAATTAAATTTTACTTTTGTAAAATGACATTTACCAGTTTAAAAAAATTGTATTAATTACATAAATGGATGACGGGCCATAATCACCAGTGTGCTGTTTGAGGCAAACAAATCAAAGGATAAACTTACCCACTCCTTATATTATATAATATATATATATATATATATATATATTTAAATGTAATTATATGATCTTCATAAGTTTAAAACAAGACGATATAACAAGATTCAATAATAAATATGAAGCATTAATCGTCTTCCACAAACAACGACATTCACTTAAGTTTGTTAAAAAACTTAATAATATGTCATTAATTAAAAAGTATGCTTACAATCTATACTTCTATTGGCTTTTCAAATGTTACATTCATCCATTCTATACCTCGGTTGGATTTTCAAATCTTACCAACAACAAATCGTCTTACTGTCAATAAAGACTTCAATTTTACCATTAAATTTTTAAAAATCCTAATTGTCCCAATGAGTGGTGTCAGGTTAGGTGTAATGCCTTCACCACCTAAAGACTTTAATCATTAAAAATGCATGGGAAAAAGTGTCTCTTTGTGGGACAATGGGGTGGTTGTCTCACTGAGATGTTATCCCCTTCACTCGGTTTCATATCCGATGTGGGGAATCATGCCCCATCATAGTAAGGATAGGTGTCCTGTTGGAGTTTGGGATCCCAACCCCAGTTTCCGATGGTCTCTAAATGTCTCAGTTCAAGGTTGAACTATGAATTTATGATATATGTTGCTTGTGGGTTGCTACATATATATAGGGAGGTTGTTAGTTCCTCGTTAACCATTTAACCTTTTAAAAAAAGGCATTGAAAGAAGTGTAGTGGAATTCTGTAAATTTGAGGAAATGAAAATTTGCATTATGTAATTGTGAATCTGTATTTTTCATTTTTTTCCTCTTTTTATATCATTATCATCTAAGACAAACATCCACCTAAGAGGGATCGATTTCTCAATAGAATGAGCACGTTGTTGTAGCGGATACAACCATCCTCCAAAATTTTGCCTTAATTTCGTTTTGGAGCCTCCCTACCAACCATCCTTAGCAGCATGTCTTGCACTGTCCAAGTACATAGGCTTCAACTAAGTTTTAGTGGCCTGCCAGCCTATGCATGTCAACTTGTTTTCCTCGCACTCGCGGGCTAACATTCCAAACTTAGTCATTTTTCTAGTTGAGGTGCTCACCTAGAAAATTACGGAATTCAGGAGGGGAACCAGCCTTCCCTCCAGAAATTGTGAAATCCTACTAGGCTACCTGCTAGGCTCTAGAAATGCGCAATCCATCTAGGCAACATTCCCTCTGAAAAATGTGCAATTCAGCCTAGCACTGGGTTTCAGCTTAAAAATTGTGCAATTCTTACTGACAGTCAGGGCTTTAGTCCAGGAACTGCGCAATGCAAGAGGGACAACTAGTCTTGCTCATCCTAGAACTTGCACAATTGTTTTTCCGAGGCTTGCAGGTTGTTGCATGTTTTTTTCAGGTTGACTAGTTCCCCCTAGGGCTAAGCAATCCTAATTTGCATGCATGGGCTGCTTTTCCTGAAAAAGGAAAAAGTAAAAAGAAAAAAGCATCCCTAGATTTTAGGGATATATTTTTAGCAACTGGAGGTTACATGTAAAGATCGTTTTTGAAACTTCTCGCAAGTGTCGTTTTTTCCTAGATTTGTGACATGTGCGTCATAAGCCTCATCCTTATCAAACTTATTTATTCGACACTGTAGAGCTCATTCCTCACATCGATCTTGGAGCTCTGACATCCCACATCGCATCTAGGAGTCTTCGGCACATTTAACTCTACTTTTTCTCGATAAGTCTGTTTTTCATGTGTTTTGCTGCTTTTCTGTCGCATTTTCTATTTTTCTTTGTAAGAATGTTATTTTCTTGGTTTTGTTGAATGCCTAATGTCATTTTAATGCATGTTAGTTTGTAGAAGAAATGTTTCAATTTTTTCATTGCATCTCACTACTGTCGCATGCATGACATTGTTTCTGCACTTACGGTCATCGTTGCGGTGACTCGCTTCACACACATGCATGTTTCCTCATTTTCTAAATCCTATGCTCATTGTTTGCATCCATGATCACTCACTCAGTTTTACACTCAGCTTTACCATGCATTCAGAACTTTTCATGTTTTCAGTCGCCCATCGATAGGTCTTGGCTGCCTTGGCCCTGACCTTGCCTTGCCAAGCTAGCAATGTGCATTTATGAGAGTAAAGGCTCTGCCTTCCCTCCAGAAAATGCGCAAATCTGGCCCAACACTAGCCTCCAGGCTTTCTTTGTGCAATTGTGGGAGACATTGCCATGCTAGCCCCAGAAATTGCACAATGTAGTTTGTTGGGTTTACATGTCATTGATTTCGCAGTTTCAGTCCTCAGCAGGCTAGGATGGAAAGTGTGTTGCGTAGTTCCAACAGTCAATCGTCCTCCTAACAACCCAGATTGTGCCTTATACAGTTTTGGCAGTCAGTCTCCGAGCCTCCCAATGAAAATTGCACAATCTTCCAATTTAGTCACCCGGGTATGTTGCATGTTAGTCCTCAAAGTTTTGGTTTTCAACTGACAAATATCTTGCCATGCGTGTTGCTATGTCTCCAGGTATCCAAGGTGTTCATCCGTCTCTCAGCACTACAGGTACAATGGCCTCCAAGAGAGCAGGTTCAAAGGACATCGTCGAAAGTGCAACTGGAGATGTAGTTGAGCAAGTGTCTATGATCTTGCCTATCTACGAAGACACTAAGTTGTTCATAGACAAGGATATCAAGATGAAATAGCAGGACATCAATGAAACCTTCTCAGGCACATTTGAGGAAAATGTGGAAGACTGTAGGGTATATGTCAACATTCACAAGTCTCGTTTGTACCAGATTGCATGCAGGTATCCCACGTTTCCATGCGCGAACATGATCCACTAGATTGTCTCACATATTGATCCTAAGACAATGGTGTTGAGCAGTGCCAGTGGAACACAACTTGCTACCTTCAGGGCGAAGGACTTTTAGGAGATGTATTACTTGCCATAGTCGGTGATCACATTGGAGAAACTCTTCAGCAGACCCATCAACAATGCAAACTTAAGAGATATCTTGAAGAGTTGGGCGAAAGAGCCAGCCAAGTTTAGGACAACACCCAACCAGGTTTGCAAGATGAAGATACTACAGAAGGCATATCAATACTTGGTCATCTTTGCATGCCGCTTATATGACCAAGAGAGCATAAAGACCTTTCCGCAGAGTTGCGTGATTGTGTTGGACCAACTCGCCAGCGAAGGAAGACCTTTCAACCAGTCCGACATGTTGGCTCTCAAGTTGAAGGAATAGGTGATAGAAGCCTGACATCCACCCAAGGGCCAATAAGCAAATATATACATGTTCACTTACATACTGGTTGCAGTCTATGCCCGTCAGCAATTCACATGCTTGGGTTGGGCATGGACACCTTCGGAAACCTCTATGCATACTTATTACAAATTGTTCTCCGAATGCAGCTTCCGTGGAGTTATCATACAATTTTCAGACCACTTTGCCACCCCGGTGTACGAAATGATATTTGAGAAGGATCCACCTTGCATGTCGTAGGCGACAATGGAGGCATTGATCGACATAACGGATTGGTATGCCTCACCCCTTGGCACCTTCATACATATGTACATCATGGAGAAGGCCCCGCATGTGTTACCGAAGTTTTCCATGGACAATCTTGTCATTCAAGAGGTGTTATATAACATCTCGATAGGGTTTTCAGTGAGACTGCACAGGAAGAAGAAGGCACCTTGGCCAACTGAGACGAAGGAGTTTAAGAGATTCACCTTCGACACCAGAAGTTTCAATCCGTATGACTCGAAATGCTTGGTGAAGGAGCACTGTGCGAGAGTGAAATTTCCTTGGATCCATAGGGCGTGCCATTGGCCTGAGGAAGACCCATAGAGATACTACTATCACTTATCTAGGCTCAATGAACCGATTGACACAGCTATAGAGTGGTTCACAAAGCAGAGGGAAGCAATATCTCAGAGAGCAGCATCATGAGCAGTGGCAGAGAGTAGCAGAACTTCTCGTGACAAAGGTAAGAGAAAGGTTGTTGACAGTCCAGAGGCAGAACAAAGTTACAAGCTCAAAGAAGATCCACTTGTGTTGAAAGCAGCTTTTGAGATTGAGGCTAAGAGGCGACAACACGATAAGAGGATCACACAAAGGCTAAGAGAGAAACAAAGTATGGAGGAAACATAAAAGGAGTTGTAGGAGTTGAAGCGACAACTCTAGGAAGAACAAGAGTTGCGCAAAAGAGAGAAGGAATCACAATAAAAACATGTTCAGTAGGAGGTGCAACATGCACAAATTGATGAAACTGCACCCATACAAGTTATAGACTCATCCGAGCAGCTGGCACGAAGTAGATAGGGTGAGCAGTCGTAGGAGCCGGACTTAGCTCAAGAGATTGAACATATGATAGAGCAGATGGACATGAATATGGTTCAGCCAGAGTCAGATCAATATATTGACCTCATGCCTCAGAACCAAGAGGTCAACTCAATGACTTCACCAGATCCTGAAGCAGAGAAAGTCCCAAGCGATCAAGGAGATACAGAGATCCTTGGAGACAATCCGGAGGCAGAGATGCACAACATATATTTCGACGAGTGACAACACAGCGTTGTGCAGTCATGCAGACTGCCCACTCTGGATGTTCACACATCTCCTACGTAGTTTGAAGAATGAGTGATCATATCCGATGTGCGCAAGCATCCAACAACATTGGCCGATGCTACCAGAGCATACGTCGAAGCCACCAGCTCGAGTGTTTGATTCTTGATAACTGAGAATGATCGCATGGCTAAGGAGTTACAAACAACCAAGCACAGAGCAGAATAGGTTACATCATCCCCCAGAGCAAAGTTGAAGAGAGTGATACTGGATGAAGTATCGTCCGTCGAGGCAGTCATGCGGATGTTGTATTCCAGATTTGTCACCGTGCATAAGTGATTTGTCCATCTCAACGGTTGGCAGCAACGTTGTGCTAGGAGAGCACGCATCTTGTCAAATTTGCACACTATTTTCAATCGCATGCAAACAAGGACAATGAGATACAAAGGAGCCCCAATGCATTTTCCAAAGATGATGAAGCTAAAGGCGGTTGAATTGAAGGCACACATCCACAATCAGATCCAAAACTATAAGGAACTCTCGCATCTCATCACTAGTGTGCATGCTTCACATGCATGTGTTCAGAAGCATGGATGTCATTGTGCACATGCATGCGATCCCATCCATAGGCACACTCACTAAGGCGAAGTCAAAGAACCAAGTCCGACTAGAGATGGACATGTACTTTGATGAGCTGATGCGTGTAGCCACCAACGTAGACTTGGAGATCAACACAAACATTATGCATCAATATGTTGTTGGTCCGACTGCACTCAAGATTATGATACGCATGTTATCAGACGAGTTGGAAAGAGGTGCCAAATTAGTGTACCCGGATGCAACGAAGGCAAGAGTGCGCTTTCAACAGGATGTCACCATTGAGCATGATATTTCAAGTAAACAATAAATTAGAACTAGAGTCAACTAGAACATCCCACTAACAAATAACCCAACAACTCACATAATATTTATAATATAAAATTGTAGAAAAAACAGACATGTCCAACACAGACTTGGACATGTCTATATTATTTAAGATTCATAGAGTTAGACATGTTTGTATTATTTAGGATCCATGTCTGTATTATTTAGAATTCACAGGCTTGGACATGCCTGTATTATTTAGGATTCACAAACTTGGACATGTCTGTATTATTTTAGATTCCATTATATTTAAAGCCCATCCAGTTTCACAGCGTTGGATTCCTTCAAGATGATCAATCTTCGCTTGTTGTTGTTGCATAACAACCACATATTTTCAAATGCCAACATTACGACCGCGTTGGCCATGTGAAAGATCAATGTTTTGATATTCATCCTTATGAGTATTGTGGTAAGCACACTCATCATTCAAATATATGTTACAGAAACAAAACTGCTGCAAGAACGAAGATTCACCTTGGATGTATCACTTCTTAGCAATGGTCTTCAACAACTAAGAAGATATGCCAATCATACCACATAATTTGTTCTCGAGTATTGATTAGTATTACAACGAAAATTTCTTCATCTTCTCACCTTGTATTTGACAGAGGTGGGCTTGATGTCCAGTTAGCAACTTCGTAGATTCATCATTCAGAGATTTATCAAGTGAGTCTGAGCCACAACCTGAACCTGCTACCTGAGCGTGCATCCAGAGACAACCATAACCAGATTCATAGTTGTAAGTAGAGATAGAGTAATGCCCCATGAGCATGCCATTAGTTGGTGGCCTTCCTTAAACCACCACAAGTTGAGACCTTCCTTTTTCAGGTTGAGGTTCTTCTTTTCTTTCTACAAGTTGAGACCTCCATTTTGCAGGATGCAGGTCTCCCTTTTCAGGACCTTAGGAACACTTCCTCTCAAGGAAGACTTCAACTTCTAGCCAAATTTGGAGTTGTTCCATTAACTACTTTGTGCTTTAGTTCAAGAGGTGGCAGTCACCTTAAACCAATAATGGTTGAGACTTTGACTTCATCCACCTTTTGCTTTGTGGTTTTTCGTTAAACCACCATTTCAGATAGCACATTCAGCCATTGGATGTCATACATTTTTCCATTTTAGCTCTCTTGTTAGAATCTTATATACACCCCTTCGGATTAAGGGTGTAATGTTGGAAACCTAAGCTGTTAGGGTTATGGTGCATTATTTAATTAATTACTAAAGTCCAAGAAACCCTTGAAAGTGAATCCAACCTTTTCAAAATTGTATTTATATGTATAATATTCTTAGTAAAAAATGAATCCATTTTTCCAATTGTCATTCCAACATAACATCTTCTAAAATAAAAACCAGTGTGTGTATGTGACATCTTTGAATATTATTAAACCAATTAATAACGATCATGAAATCACGGATAATATGTGAGTGAAGACATTCTTTTTCAATATGAAATAAAAGAAAAAGCTTAAATCTTATAATTTCTACATAAATGTTTAAACCCTACCCAACCTCCCAATAGAGATACCCCATCATTACCAGAAGCATATATTTATTTATATATATAGAAAGAAACAGTAATAAAATAATTTATATATCTTATTTCCAAAAATCTTTATAATTACTTTTAAAAATCTTTTCAAAAAAAACTTCCAAAATAATATTTTAACAATCTTATATAATTTAAAATAAAAAGTTGCTTCTCTTTTACTATAATATCATTGAAAAATAATTAATAATGTATTTGTATTATTTAATTAAAAAATCTTATTTTAAAAAATAAAAGCATTTCCTCCTTCTATTTTTTGAAAATAAAAGAAAAGAAATCTTAATTTTTATTCAAAATAGAAAACGAAAAATTATATTCTTATATTATTAATGTTATATAAAAATATAAAAATAAAAATTTATAAACAGAATAAATATTGTAAAATTAAAAAATCTTAATTATATTTTAAAATTGATATATATATTTTTAAATCGCATATATAAATGTATGGTTTGGCTTCACCTGCCGAGATGTTAGGTTTCAAAAACTCTCCTGATCTCATGAATAAAATGAGTCAATAAACCACATCTGTAATACAGCGCAACACATACACAATATTAAAGATGAGCATCGAATAACACATCAAAATGAATAGACCAGTGTAAGACTATGAGGCCTACCACCTAACAAATACAAAAATCTTAGAGAAATACTGTGAACGATTTGGCTTTTCTCCACCACCAACGATATCAATACAAGTAGCTAAACACTTACAAGTAGCTAAAAACAAATAAACTTATCAATAATTTTATACATTGATAAAAACACTAATCCTAAATCATACAATATTAATATAATATTTAAATTAATGTTCTATTAGAATGTTTTACAAATCAAATCGCATTATATGTGCTCCTTACCCATTGTCAAATTTATTGCGTTAATATACATTTCTTTGAATGACAACCGCACGTTATGGTTTTATAGGAAAAATTAAGGTTTTGAGGAGTTTGGATGAAAGGTAAAGATTATTCATTTAACATTATTTTTAATAAATATTTTGAATATATTTATTTTGTTATTCAAAGTAATTAAATAATATTTTGAATTAAAAAATAAAAAAAAAAATTGCTTTTTAAAAAATATTGTAAAATTTAAATATATTTTATTACAATTTAATATATTAATTGAAAAAATTAAAAATAATATTTTTTTGATGTAAAAATGTATATTTAGTTTAATTAATTTTATCTCGTAAGCATTTTTGCTATTGGGAAGTCAAGAGTTTTAATTCTTTGATTTAGTAGTAAACCTTGTTATTTTTATTGAGAAGTTAAGAATTCAATTTTCTAGACATTTTAGGGGCATGCTCTATGAATCGTATAGAAAAAGAAAAAGAAAAAAGAAAAGTAAAAGATATGAGATTAAAATTATATGTATTTGAAAACATATCATCTAGTACTATAGCCTTGACAATCATATTAATAAATATTGGATTACTTGCCAATAATATTTAATTCTCAAAATTAATTTTTTTGTAAATAAATATTCAAAGTGTTTTTGGTCCCTCTACAATATCTAAAAATGTTTTCGCAGATAATCTTTTCTTCATATACAAAAAATGAGATCATTTCTAGTGTGATTTTATTTAAATAAGAGTGTTGTTATTAAGTGTTGATGATCAACTTTACTTGTCATAAATAAATAAAAATGAGATGATTTCTAGTGTGTTCTTATTTAAATAAGAGTGGTGAGTCAACTCATATTAAGTGATGATGATCAACTTTACTTATCATAAATTTTACCATTTGAGTAAAGTCTATTTAGTCCATTTATATAGACCTTTTACATGTCCATATTATTGACAAATGTAAGGAAACTAAATAATGACCAAATGTTTTTTTTTCATTTTTAAGAAAACCATCTCATATAAAGGGTCTAAAGAAAACAAAAAGGAAACATTCATCATGAAAGATTTATCCTTACTATCGCCAACCCTCTATGAAAGGTTTCTGGAAATATTTGTAACAGTGTCACCTATCTTCTTAGTAACTTGCCAAGTGTCCAATGCCACATCCACTCCGGATGAATTTGTTTATTTGTAGATGTGAGGAAAAGAAATGTTATCAAAAGCTTGCTTCAAATGTGTAATTTTTTCTAAAAATAGGAACTAGTGTATGTATGTGACATCTCTGAAGAGGATCATGGAATCAACAAAAAATTGTAATTGGCTACATTCTTTTTCAATGGCAAATAAGAAAAGAAGCTCAAGGCTTAGAATTTACGCATAGTTGTTTGAACCCTTGCCCAACTCACTCACGATGTTGAAAGAGTGATTTTCCTAAGAACAATCCCTCCACCAGATCTACCTCAAGACAAAGTTACCCTATATATAATATTATATAATATAACCATAAATAATAATAATTTATATTAGTTTAGTTCCAAAATATCTTTAAAAAAATGTGATATTACTTTTTATTATTCTTTAAAAAATTCTCAGAATAATATATTAAATAATTTTAAATGTAATTAAAAAAATAGTTTGTTATTTTATCTTAATAATTATTCATGAGACAATTATAAAATTCATTTATATTATTTTATTTTTAAAAATTTTTATTTTTTTAAAAAAGAAAGCATTTGCTCTTCTTAAAAACCAGCACCATAATTTATGCTTAAAATAGAAAACAGAAATTGTATCTCTTTTATATATAAAAAATCTGGCTTTAGCGCCAAGAGGTGTCATTTCAATCACTCTCCTAGCCTCAAGGGAGGCAATACACAACACTGATAATACAACTCAACACATGACAATGTTAAAGGGCAGCATCGAATTAGAATATTTCACAGTAAATCAAAATCTTCTTTAACAAAACTTGCAGTTCATGTTTGGTAATTTATTGAAATTGAACATTAAGTCCTAATATTCAAGAAATTTTGTGAATGATTCGACCTTTCTCCAGTATATACAATATCAATACAAGTGGCCACACACAGACATTACTTAAAAATATAATCATATCGATGAAAAGTATAAAACTTAAATTTCTTTTTATTATTATTATTCAATTTAAGGAAAATGTACATAATGCAACATATTTCAGGATAAGTTTCATTACTATATATATATATGAGAAACTTAAATATGAGTGAAGAGGTTATCATTAAATCCTCTCAATTACCTAAAATGCAATTTTTAACAAAATATTCTTCACTTCACATTATAGAGCTACCACTTTCAATACGAATTTAAAAAAAATATATTAAATGCTAGATCTTAGATTTTTGTGATATTCCTCACTTTACATTACAGAGTTACTACTATTAATATGAATTTGAAAAAATATTAAATGCTAGATCTTAGACTTTTGTAATATTCTTTACTTCACATCACAAAGTTACCCCTTTTAATATAAATTTAAAAAATATTAAATACTAGATTTTAGACTCTTGTAATCTATTTTCAAATAAACAATAGATTACAACTGGAAACATCCCACTAACAAATAACCCAATAATTCACACAATATTTATAATATTAAACACCGGAAAACAAAGCCTTGCAACACAGTTGAACAACTCACACAATATTTATAATCTTAAACCATAGAAAACACAGACATGTGCAAGACAGAGTTTGGACATATCTGTATTATTTAGGATTCACAGACTTGGACATATCTGTATTTTATTTAGGATAAAATATATTTACTTAGGAAGCAATTCCATGGCATCCTGTGCGAGCGATAGAATGGGGATGGTGTGCCTGCTCAACCCCTTACTGCCCGAGAAGGCGCTGTAGTATTCCCAGTCCGACGTCGTCTCCTTCACGCCTTCCAAGGCCTTCTCTAAATCACTCACCAATTCTGGCCTCTGCTCTAATGCACCTTTGTCCCTCTTCAAAACAGCTATCAGGACCTCGATGCTGTACCTCCTCACATTGGGAACCATCTTCGATGGATATGGGTGACTCTCAAAAACCTTCACCAGTTTCAGCAACATCAATTCTCGGAACTCATGAGTGAAATCCCATTTGGTCATAAACCGTGCAGCCAATCCTATGGCTGCTTCCTGATACTCGCATGAATGTTTCTCCCTCAATCCTATGGCCACCCGCTTATGCTTATGGTTGCATGAATGTTCTTTCCTCACAAACTTCAGAATCTGATCACAACACATCACAAAGAAGTTAAGTTACCTTAGATTATTTTAAATACAAATTTAATATAAATGTAGAGAAATTCAATTTGTAATATGATTTTTATTTTTTATATTTTAAAATTTGTATTTTAATCTACATAAACAAAAATTTAACTTTGATAAAACTAGATACCTTTATTCATCACATCTTAACATCGAAGCTGAAAGATAAATAACCTTATTCATCACATCAGTATCTAAGCTAGGCTGTAGAATAAGCCTGTGTACTCAATGATTAAATGAAATTATTTTCAGATCATACTGCAAAGCAAGACTTTAATTTTCAAAAGAAAGGCTGAGATTTGAATAGAATATTCTACCTGCTCTGCCAGTGCAGTGATTTCAGTCGGTTTAACGTAATTTGCATCTGCGTATTCAAGCAGATTTCGAAGAATTCTTGCTGCATGAATACCCTTAACGGCGTCGTTCAGCATGGAGATGAGGCTTGCCATTACATTCGGGTGACGGTCCACCTTAATGCTCATCATTTTTTTACAGTTAGGCTCCGACTCCAGCGAAAGAAGACCCAGGGCTTCTCCTGCCGTCTTGACAAGTTTCTCCTTTTCATCATTATTATTAATTCTCTCCGTGAAAAACAAAGAGCAGAGCTTACGCAGAATTCCGCCGGTACGGCCAATGCTTTCACGGCCCTTTTGTTCGTGAGCAAGATTTGTTAACGTCTCGATCGCCAGGATTCGCAGATCATCTCTTTCTGTGCACTGAAGAACGTTTCTGAGATTGCTTATGGCGAAGACAATCCTCAACATCCTTTTCCTCAGGTCCTTCCCGGTCGAGCCTGTAGTGCTGACCAGAGTTTTCACGATCTGCAGAGCGAGCTCTTCCACCTCGGTTGCGAAGGGGATCTTCTTATCCCTTTCGATTTCCAGTTGGAAGGCGTTGGGTTCGAATTGGAGGTCGCTGGGTTCTAAGTCTGTGAGTGAGATAATTTTAGGTATTAGCCCTCTGCTGATGTTGATTTTATGGCGGTTGGAGCGCTCTTCTGCCAGCTTTTTCACTATGGTCAGTCCCAGCGAAACAAAGCCTCCTTCATTTGAGTCGTTTGAGTACAGCAGAGTGGCTACGGATTCCATCAACCCAGTAATGGCCGTAACTCGAACGCAATGCCGCTTGTTCTCCACCAATTTGGAGATGATCTCTGCCGCCGCTTTTCGAATCTCCTTCTCGTCCACGTTCTTGAAATTCAGCATGTCGATTAGCCTCTCCACCACATCTTTCATGGTTCCGATTGCCCTCAAAGTTCTTTCTGCAAATTGCTCATTTCTCGCAAGCGCGGACAATACTCGAGCACCTGTCAGCTGCCCGTCCGCGCTGCTGGACTGAAGCAACTCCACGCTGTAGGACACAAATTCCATCTTCGAAGCGTCGAAAATGTTACCTTTGACGCACCGCGAATATGTATCATACAGAAAACATCTGACAGTGTGGAGCTCAGGGTTGTCGAAGTTGAAGCCATAAGCATTGTTCACCTCCTCCAGCAATTTCTTCGCACTGATCTTCCAGTAGGTCTTCTCCAACAGAAACAGAAACGCTTCGGCCAGAGACATGGCGTACAAAATTATGAGGGCCGATTTCAGATTCATGGTATCATTACCTGAATTTACGATGTAGTTATGCCTTAGTAACCGATAAAGCGACAAACCGACGATTGTCGAAGCGGACAACAATTGCAGGCTGTAGAGAAAACGGACCATTGACATAGACCAACTTCTCTTCTGAGAATCATGAAGATCGGAATCTTCTTCTTCACTGTTTTCTGAGCTCCAGCATCCGAAGATCTTAATTGAGATGGAGTAGCAGGTATTATAGAAGCCGTTACCTACCTGTCTAGCTTCCTCACTGAGAGTTTCCATGGATTTTAGCGTGTTCTCATGGTGCCACACCACCTCTTGGCATCGGCTGAAGATCCGAACACCTTCTGTGAACAATATTATAGTGACGCACCAGAAGTCAGCCGTTTTTAAATATCCTGCAAATCCTCCGAGCACGACGGCGGTTGCCCAGAGGAAGGCCAACTTTCCGAGCCCGCTGGCTACCTTCTCCAGAAAGGCAAGCTTAAACGCAAACCAAGTTATTTTATTCTCTGGGAATGCCGCGGTGTCTCTGGGCATGACATCCAGAAGTACCTGTGTTTCTGTTACAGGTACAATCCTATGACCGGATGTGGGATTCTCCATAGTATCGCGAAACACAGGAGAGAGGAATTTAATTTGTGCTAATATTTATATGCCGTAGCCTAACTCAACTCAGGATTTTAGGTACAAAGGTTTTAAGCCAATATTTATTGATGCCTTGAAATAACACCCAAAAAACACCTCAATGCTTTGCAAGGCGAGGAAATGGCAAAGAAATTAAGGCAACGGCAAAGAAATGCATGGAGGGATCCGAACGGCAAGTACAGAGGTGAGGGGAGGAAATTGCAAAGGCAATGGCAAAGAAATGAGTGTATTGACTTCTCCAAAGAAATGAGGGGAAAATTCACTTTAGGAGATTAGGAGTATGGGGAGTAGCGTGCTTCCAAGCTTTTGCTAGCAATGGGAAAATTTCAACAAAAAGTTATTGAAATTTTTTTCTACCCATTCCTTTTATCTGTGGGGCCCGGCCCACCACAACTTCGTGGAAAGGTCGTTTGATCGGAGTAGCGTACTTCAAGGTTTGAACTCTGAATGGGAAAATTTCAATAAAGTTATTGAAAAATTTAACCCATGGCCCAACCCACTACAACTTCGTGGAAAGGTCGCTTGTCATCTGCAACCGGAGTACACGCCGTTGATATGATTGATTTCACTATGGATTTTTTTTTTCGAAAAAGCACATCGTTGTTTATAATTTGGTTTTATCGTTATCGAAAAATTTTCGACGGTTACCTTTCAAGTCTTTGGCCTGACCCCACCACTCCCAAAATTTTCGTAAATATGGTTTTATCTTTCAAGAAAGTTATGGAAAAATTTTCGACGCTTGCCTTTCAACTCTTTGGCCTGACCCCACCACTCCCTGGTCGAAAGGTTTCTTTATGGGAGTCCCTGTCGTAATAAGGAGAATCAATGTAACACGGCAACTAAATTTTAATTCAAATTTAAAAAAAAAAATATTAAAAAATATATTTGAAGAAAAAATCTAAAATATATCTGAAAGAAAAAAACAAATTCTAAATTTTTAAAACCACTATGGGCCATTCCAAACTTTACTTGGTAGTCTATTCATTGAGAAAACCATACATGGTTGTGGTTTTTATCATGGTGGTAGATATACTTGTAATATTTGTACTTACTAAATCTTTATGGGTAAGTATTCTATACAAAATATTTTATAATGTGATTTTGGTTCATTATGATTATAATTGGTACAATATTATTATGATGTTTTTAAGGGATACATAATGTTCATCATAAAATAATATTTTTAAAATCATGGAATGATGTTTTAGGAGTTTTTATAAAAATCAATCAGAAAGTTTTATTATTATTATTGTTAAAATTTGACTGTTTAAAAAAAAATATTATATTATTATACTAAACTTATAGGTTCTCTAGTGATTTTGTGTATAGAAATAAGTTGTACAAAAGATTTATTCATCATCTTTCCTTGCATCAAGTCATGCATTTTATAGTTTTATGATGGTTCCCAAGTAATATGTACAAATTAAATAATAATAATAAAATAGACAATTTACTTCTTTTAAAATGATTTTTTCTAATTAAATTAAGATTTGATTGAAAATTATAATTTCATTAATTAACAATTGTTTTAACTATAAAATATTATATTTAAAAAATTTACATCATTTTAATTTTTACTTTTATTTTAAATTGGAAAGAAGTATATCTTATTTAAAAAAAAAATAATAATAATAAAAAATCTTATCTATTAACTAAAAAAGAAAACTAAACAAATTAAATTTATCTATTTATTAAGACACATTTTTATAAATAGATTATATTGATTTCAAAACTTAAATCACACTTAAAATTCTAGCCAAAAAAATATTAAAATAAAATTATATAAACTAATTAAAATTAAAATTAAAAGTTAGAATTTTAAGATTAGTTAAAATTAATTTTAATTTAATTTAATTTATTTCATTGTAAGCATGTAAGATAAAATAAATTTAAATTTAAATTTAAACTGATTATGGAATTTCATTTTGGAATGTGATACTTAAACATCAGAGACATCCATTCTTTGGCATTATATTTACGTCGTAAGGCGTTCCCCTCTTAAATCAACTCCCTTCTTGTCCATTTGTCATAACCATGCCCATTAGATTATATGTTAGACGATTGGAAGGCTTTTAGTCGTTGGATCATGCAAAGGTAGTTTGGAAAGGAGTTGTTAAACCCTAACCCATCAGTCCCGAACGATTTCAACTTCGCGTCTTCGATCGCAGGCAACCGAGGCTCACAGGGGATCTTCCATTCCTCCCAAATAGTTTCAACTTCGCGTCATCAGGAACAATTTCGATTTCGCCTTGTTGATTGCAAGCAGCAGGGGGCGAGGTAAACCCTTCCCACAACAAAGAGCTCAGCAATGCTACCAAAGGATTCAACACGGCTAGAGTTGCGGGTCATTGTGCATTTGGGACAATTTATAAAGGGATTCTGCCTAATGATGGAGCTTTGGTGGCAGTGAAGAGATCTACCTACAACAATAAAGGGAAATATGAATTTCTTGCAGAGCTCTCAGTTATAGGACACCTTAGTCATCGAAACCTATTCCATTTGCAAGGATGGTGTCATGAGAAAGGAGAGATTCTTTTGGTCTATCATTACATGTCGAATAGTAGCTTGGATAAGATCATTTTTCAAGAAGGTGGAGGACCGGTGCTGTCACGGGAAAATAGATGCAAGATAGTGATGGGGGTTGCATCTGCATTGACATATTTACATGGCATATGGGAGAAACAGGTGGTTCACAGAGATGTTAAGTCCAGTAATATAATGTTAGATGGAACTTTCAATGTTAGGATATTTTGGGCTTGCTCGGCTTATAGAGAACAATAAGAGCCCTGATGCAACTTTAACAATAAGAACAATGGGGTACCTTGCTCCTAAGTATTTATTCTCGGGAAAGGACTTAGACAAAACAGACGTCTTCAGCTTTGGGGCAGTTGTTTTGGAAGTTTCTTGTGGAAGAAGAGCTATTGAGGCAGATGCGCAACCTGGATAGAGTAATTTGGTTGATTGGGTTTGGGGTTTGCATAGAGATGGGAAGCTTCTTGAGGCCTCAGACTTAAGATTGAAAGGAAATTTTGCTGAGAACGAAATGAGAAGAATGTTTTTGGTTGGAATTCTATGTTCACATCCTATTCCTGGAGCTAGACTGACAATGATGCATGTATTGCAGATTTTGATTGGAGAAGCTCCAGTTCCTCATGTTCCTCAACATAAGCCTAGCATGCCATTTCATTCTAACCTCCTTCTGAGTCTTCAGGAGTTTGTCTTTGATTGTGATCAGAGCCAGGTTTCCAATTCCTCTACGAGCATCAGGGACTATTCTTGAATGCAATTGATAATCTTTCAAAGTTTAGTTAGTTCATTTTTCATTCTGCTAATTTGTCATCTCTTCTTGCTTTCTTTGGAATACAGAAGTGCACGTATTACAAGAAACTGGGTCACCAATTGCATTAAGAAGCCAGTTTCTCAAAGCTTGATGATATTACTGCATGGATATTCTCCATTCAATACAGTCTCACCCGTTGACTTATTAAGGGCAGTTAATTCCACCTTCATTTGATGATTCCAAAGAGAGATGTAAAGTCTCCATAATCACTGACTCTCAGATATGTGTGCTATGCAAATTTTTTTAACATATCTGTTTCCCATTTTGACAAATAAAATTTGATTTTATGTATGAAAAAAATGGTTGAATTTCTGAAAATAGTTTTGTAATGACATTCAGTTGCATTTCTAACAGGATAGTACAACAAAAATAAGAACAAAACCTATCTGCATGCATGTATATTTTGAGTATGTACCACACCAACAGCAGTGGACGCCTTTAACTTCTCAGGAATTAGCTACGCAATTTCATGCACAAATTGTTGAACTTAGAATTTTATTGGAGGATTTGAATGCCACCTACAAGCAAAGCACATTAGATTTTAATATGTCTGATCCTAAAAATATTATTCACATGTGCTTCGGAACATGATGTCAAAAACTACAGAGACTCTGCCTACTAGATTGTGCTTCTTTCCATTAATACTTGAGTGAAACTGAAAATTATTCATAGCTAAGACCATATTTGCATTTTTTTCGCAACAAATTATTACTTGAAAAATTTCTGTCATGTGCAAAATTTCTGAGGTCTGTGAAAGGATTGTTCCGGCTTGGAGGAAAAGGATTCGACTATAACAAAATATTCTTCCTATAAGTAAATTTTGTTCAGGATTAACTGCCCTTCCAATTTCACATGTAAATAATGGTATACATTCCATTTTGTGGGTATAAATCCTATACACAATGGAAATTATGCTAGTGAGGAAATGTTGTCCCATTTGTTTTGCGATCACTGGTCTTCCAGAGGAATTTTAAAGATTGCAAGAACAATAATCACAAAAATATTTCCCAGGTTCCTATATGTGGTCGGAAATTTACAATATTATTGGGAAGTCGTTTCTATCTGTTACTAAGAATGTAATGCAAGGGTAGGAGATTTTGGGCTTGCTCGACTTATAGAGCACAATAAGAGCAGTGATCCAACTTTAACAATAGGAACAATGGGGTACCTTGCTCCTGAGTATTTATTCACGGGAAAGGCCTCAGACAAAACGAATGTCTTCAACTTTGGGGCAGTCATTTTGGAATTTTCTTATAGAAGAAGAGCTATTGAGGTGGATATGCGACCTGGCTAGAGCAATTTAGTTGATTGGGTTTGGGGTTTGCATAGAGATGGGAAGCTTCTTGAGGCCTCAGACTTAAGATTGAGAGGAAAATTTGATGAGAACGAAATGAGAAGACTGTTATTAGATCGACAGTGATGTAGGTATTGCAGATTTAGAGTGGAGAAGCTCTAGTTCCTCATGTTCCTCGGGGCAAGCCTAACAAGTCATTTCATTCTAACCTTCTTCTGAGTCTTCAAGAGGTTGTCTCTGATTGTGATCAGAACTAGGTTTCCAGTTCCTCCATGAGCATCAAGGACTATACTTGAATGTGATTGATAATATTTTAGAGTTCATTCAATCCATTTTGATGAGAACGAAATGAGAAGAATGTCGCTAGTTGGACTTCTCTGTTCACATCCCGATCCTGGGGCTAGACCAACAATGATGCAGGTACTGCATATTTTGAGTGGAGAATCTCCATTTCCTCATGTTCCTCAGCACAAGCCTAGCATGTCATTTCATTCTAACCATATTCTGAGTTTACGAGTTCTGTCTATTTCTTGAATGACTTGAGCTCTACGCTATGGCATGTCAATCCGCTTCTGGTCTAATCACCGATCTCAGGTTGAAGTAAGGTTGCAATGCTTATTAGTATGATTCATTTTTCTACATTGTTATGTTGCTTCATGGATTATACATGCCCATAACAGGAAATGCATAATGCAACTTCCTCGTGAAAAATAAATAAAAAAAAATTAGCTGAGAATCTTTTGAAAGAGGTAAATTTCTTTAATTGTATATTGTAGATGCCAATTTGGTTTTTGCAATGTTCCAGCCAATTCAAAATGGCCATTCATAAGAGGGTTTCTTTCAATGCCAAGAGATTAGGATTCTTATAGCATACCATTTTTAAAAATTGGTAGAGGTTGGTAAGCTTGAGTCTCAATTTGTGTCAGCCATTATTTTACTTTTTTGTTGGAGGTTTGACACAAAAGATTACTATTTGAAATATCTTATCTATTTTACAATTGATGAATGTGATAAAGGTTGGCTTGAACCTTGAACCTTTAAATTGTATTTCTTTTATCTTGGTTTCTATGGGAGATCATGTGCAGAGGAGACGCAAGGAAGGACCATCAGTGGAAGAGGTATGCTACCCAATGTAGATGCTTATGTTTAATTTGTTGTAGATAGACATTTATTTTCATTGATCAGTTTACAGTTATTTCCTTTGATTAGTAACATTATTCCCCCCTGAGGGAATAAATTGGCCCAATTGGCCAAAAGAGAGGCATTGATATCTCCAGAGACATATTTTCTGACCGTTTAACATGTACACAATTACATGTTATATCCTCTTCTATCTAGGATATTTTGGCAGGTCCAACAATGTTCAATATGTTTTAGTTCCATCAAATTTTCCTGTTCTATGCATAATGCTTCATGTTTCCCTTGATTGTAATTTTAGTCTCCTTCGCTAGCAGTTCATTTTTGTTGAAGTTCCTCCAGCACATAAATTTTCATTTATATTATATGCTTCAGAAGTGCTCTAGTCTTGTCCTTTATCTATTATCAGATTATGATCAGATAGGTCACATTACCTTTTATCTTCCACAATGTTGGGCTTGTACAACACCTTTGTTTTCTTTGTAAGGAGACACCACCCAATTGGTATTGAAAAATTCTGACCTTTTGCATTATTGGTTGATGCATTGTAAGCCTAAGGCTATAGTAGTATGTGCTTCTTCTTCCTATGTAATGTTGCATCTTCTTTGTCATTGCACTAAGATAAGTGAGGGGTGTTCTACAACCCTATACGAGGGAGATGTGTAATACCAAAATCAATGATCTAACTGCTGGCATAGACAGTATTATTAAACTATCAATATTTATTGTATGTTTCATGTTATTAATTGCCGTATTTTGTTAGTTGTCAATACACTGATTACAATTTTTTATTTTTGTGTTATAAATTGTAGTATTTTGTCAGTTGACATTACACTCATTACGAATTTTAATTTTTGTGTAGTTCAGTTGTTATTAGTTGTGAGTTCATTGAGAAAGTAACATTGAAGGAGGAGAATTGATTAATGCTAAGGTTATTTATCTTTTATGGATGGGCTTAAATGAAGCAAATTAAATTAGGTGCAAACTAATGATGGTTTATCTTTTGGGATTTGTTTTATCTCAGAGGCCAAATTTAGCCCATGAAAAGGAAGGATATTCTCCGAAAGAGTGCATTTGTCATTGAAGGCTTTCATTTTCCATTCAAAAGAAGTGATCTAGCTGTTGGCATACACATTTTTATTAAAATATCCATATCTTTTGCAGGGATTGGATTCATTACAAGTTTGCAAGTCCCATTGGAGAGATTGGCTCTGATTTTGCTTTTATAGGCCCGCTTCTGTGAATGTTAGAGAGGCAGCAGGTTCTTGCTGGCAATCAACAACTTCAGCAAGCTAGCCACCCAGTTTTCACCTCAGGTTTGACTGTTTCTTCCTACCTAAGGTCTTGTGTGTGTTGATAGATAAAAAGAAACAATCAGGATGCCTTAAGATTTATTTTTCATGTTAATATGGATCAATAATTCATTACCAGATAGAACGTACTTCTCATTTACTCTGGATCTTGACCTGAATGTGCTTGCAATTCATTGAGTGTAGTGGGCAAGCCCTTATTATCTAGGGGGGATGTGTGCACCTTTGTTTCTGGGCATGAGCCAGCTGTCATGATTGTGGCTGGTCCGTCCTAGGATGTCTTAAGATTTGTTTTTCATGTTAATGTGGATCAATAATTATTTATCAGATAGATTTTATTTCTCATCTGCTATGCATTTTGACAATAATGCACTTGCAATTATTGAGTGTAGTGGGCAAGAAGCCTGATAAGCCCTCATTGCCTATGAGGCTTGTGTGCGTCTTTGTCTCCGGGCATGGGCCAGTGGTCGCATGGAAGCTCCTGAATTCCTTCATAATGAGTGCATTGTTTTGCGTAATGCCTTTGGGTAGGTTATTAACAAAATTGTCTTTGTTGATTTCTTTTAATTGTCATGTAGCTCGGAAAATGCAAATTCTTTCACAATGAAGGTAATACTCTGCATATTATTAAGTAATTTTGTAAATTGAAATGTCTGCAACTTGTATAGACTACATCAAATACTGTTGCAACCAGAGGAAGAATAGTTGAAAAATGATTCTGCAAATGCTGCCCTTGGAAGGAACTGCTCCTAAGCCAAAGAAAACTATTGGAAAAATTAAGGTTCAAGGTATAGTAGCATATGGTTCTTTTCATGGTTATTTTGTATTGACTTGATATGGATGCATCAATAATAAGTACATTTGATTTGTTTTTATTCCTTATTTTCTAAATGGCACATATCTCGTTCTTCTTGAAAGGTAGTGAAAAAGAAACAAATAGATGTAGAGAATAGAGATCTGTTGTGCTGTTATAATTTCCATCAAAATTTTTCCATTAGGTAGGTTTGGGAGTCTATGGTTGTTTGATTGCACTTGAAATAAAGCAAGTGAATGTAAAACACCTCATGATTCAGAAAGTTTAGACTGAGCTTTCAATACATTGTTTTTGATGCAGTGTGTAAAGTCAAGATCATGCCAGATATGCCATCCAGATGCAGTTTTCAGTCTTGTAGGTCATCCTTTCTAGATATGGATTCCCTACGCTCTCAATCTTCAAATTTATAGTCCACAGTTTTGGCTGGATGGGAAGCGGTGAGAAAAAATCGTGTTAGACCCCATCCTCCTCTGCATGCCACATATTCTGAGCATGGTCTTCCTTATGTGCAAGCTACTGCAGAATACATACGAGAGGTGTCTACCCTTATAAAAGTAGGGGCGACATCACTTTGCAACAACACATCAAATGAAATGACACAAGGTGTGACTTATCTTCTATAACTTTGTAGAGGTTTTAGACCATCTTTGTCCATGTCTGGCTATTAAGAAAAAATATTCAGTCACATAGCACAATTTGAACCTCTCTGTTACAGGGATGTAGGTTATTAACAAAATTGTGTTTGTTGATTTCTTTTAATTGTCATGTAGTTCGGAAAATGCAAATTCTTTCACAATGAAGGTAATACTCTGCATATTATTAAGTAATTGTGTAAATTGAAATGTCTGCAACTTATATAGACTACAACAAATAATGTTGCTACCAGAGGAAGAATTGTTGAGAAATGATTTTGCAGATGCTGTCCTGGAAGGAACTGCTCCTAAGCTAAAGAAAACTATTGGAAAAATTAAGGTTCAAGGTATAGTAGCATCTGATTCTTTTCATGTTTATTTTGTATTATAAAAATGTTTATAATGTACAAAGACATATCAAAAACTTTAAAAACAATGAGAATTTTGGTTCTTGAAATTTCTTTCCAGGATTTCTTCAGATTGGAATGTTCCAAACTTCTCAATTTTTCCAAGGCTGGTACAACAAATCCTTCCACTTTATACCAAGCAAGGACTTCAACAAAAACTTTCCAAACCCTAAATAAGGCATTCACAATCACTATAAACATTAACTAACAAGGCATAGAAAAGCATCCCAATGAAGTGTCTCCCCAAAAAACAACAATCTGTCATCACATTAATTGTCCAACCCACAATTCATCTGTCACAAGTAATCTGCTCAAAAAGGAGACTGAATCAAGGTTCTAGTAGTCTGTTCCAAGGAACTATGGTAGGACTATTCTTCGTACTATAAAAAAACTGAAGTCACACTAGGTAACAAATCTGCTCCTGACTTGGCAGAGGCTTTGTTCCAAGCTCTGTACAGGCTTATCTAGAGAAAAAGAGTTCAGAGGTCAGAGGTATATTTATGTGATATATGAGCTTCCTAAAAGACTACTTCTCTGAAGAATCTGAGCTACAGGAAAACCATAATTTCAGTGAAAAATGTGAGCTACAAGGTATGGTAGCATCTAATTCTTTTCATGGTTATTTTGTATTGACTTGATATGGATGCATCAATAATAAGTACAGTTGATTTGGTTTTATTCCTTATTTTCTAAATGGCACATATCTCATTCTTCTTGAAAGGCAGTGAAAAAGAAACAAATAGATGTGGAGAATAGAGATCTATTATGCTGTTATAATTTCCATCAAAATTTTTCCATTAGGTAGGTTTGGGAGTCTATGGTTGTTTGGTTGCACTTGAAATAAAGCAAGTGAATGTAAAACACCTCATGATTCAGAAATTTTAAACTGAGCTTTTAATACCTTGTTTTTTATGCAGTGCATAAAGTCAAGATCATGCCAGATATGCCATCCATATGCAGTTTTCACTCTTGTAGGTCATCCTTTCTAGATATGGAGTCCCTACGCTCTCGATCTTCAAATTTACAGTCCACAGTTTTGGCTGGATGGGAAGCAGTGAGAAAAATTCGTGTTAGACCCCATCCTTTTCTACATGCCACATATTCTCAGCGTGGTCTTGCTTATGTGCAAGCTAGTGTAGAATACATACGAGAGGTGTCTACCCTTATAAAAGCAAGGGCGACATCACTTCGCAACATCACATCAAATGAAATGACACAAGGTGTGACTTATCTTCTATAACTTTCTAGAGGTTTCAGACCATCTTTGTCCATGTCTAGCTATTAAGAAAAAATATTCAGTCACATAGCACAATTCGAACCTCTCTGTTACAGGGATGTAGGTTATAAACAAAATTGTGTTTGTTGATTTCTTTTAATTGTCATGTAGTTCGGAAAATGCAAATCCTTTCACAATGAAGGTAATACTCTGCATATTATTAAGTAATTGTGTAAATTGAAATGTCTGCAACTTGTATAGACTATAGAAAATACTGTTGCAACCAGAGGAAGAACTGTTGAGAAATGATTCTATAGATGCTGCCTTGGAAGGAACTGCTCCTAAGCTAAAGAAAACTATTGGAAAAATTAAGGTTCAAGGTATAGTAACATCTGATTCTTTTCATGTTTATTTTGTATCATAAAAATGTTTATAATGTACAAACACATATCAAAAACTTTAAAAACAATGAGAATTTTGGTTCTTGAAATTGCTTTCCGAGATTGCTTCAGATTGGCATGTTCCAAACTTCTCAATTTTTCCAAGGCTGGTACAACAAATCCTTCCACTTTATACCAAGAAAGGACTTCAACAAAAAATTTCCAAACCCTAAATAAGGCATTCACAATCACTATAAACATTAACTAACAAGGCATAGCAAAGCATCCCAATGAAGTGTCTCCCCAAAAAACAACAATCTGTCATCACATCAATTGTCCAACCCACAATTCATCTATCACAAGTAATCTGCTCAAAAAGGAGACTAAATCAAGGTTCCAGTAATCTGTTTCAAGGAACTATGGTAGGACTATTCTTCGTACTATAAAAAAATTGAAGTCACACTAGGTAACAAATCTGCTCCTGACTTGGCAGAGGCTCTGATCCAAGCTCTGTACATGCTTATCTAGAGAAAAAGAGTTTAGAGGTCAGAGGTATATTCATGTGATATATGAGCTTCCTAAAAGACTACTTCTCTGAAGAATGTTAGCTATAGGAAAACCATAATTTTAGTGAAAAATGTGAGCTACAAAAGGCCCATAATCTCTGTGAAAAATGTGAGCTACAAAAGAACCATAATCTCTATGAAAAAAACCGAGCAAAAGAAAATCCATAATCTCTGTGTGATGTGAATTAAGCTTTGTACATGCTTACCTAGAGAAAAAGAGTTCAGAGGTCCGAGGTATATTTATGCGATATATGAGCTTCCTAAAAGACTACTTCTCTGAAGAATGTGAGCTACAAAAAAACCATAATTTCAGTGAAAAATGTTAGCTACAAAAGAACCGTAATCTCTGAAAAATGCATGCTACAGAAGAACCATAATCTCTATGAACAATGTGAGCTACAGAAAAACCATAATCGTTGCATGATGTGAGTTAGTAAGATGCTGAAATCTGCTCCAGGTGAAACGAAAATCACAGAAATCTTGTTTTAAGTGTCATGGAAAATCACAAAATCCAAGCTCAAAGTTCTGTATTATTAATCCCAAGATAGGTACCGAAGTTTAGCCAGCAACAATTTGTTGTTTATTTATACTTCCAGCCTATAGTTGAAGGACTGTCGTCTTCCAACACTCATTTTTGTCCCATTAAAGGACAATTATGGTAATGGTTGTCAATCTCCCCCTTTTATGATTGTGATCATAGAAACAAAGTTGTCGGTGCTAGAAAGTATGAAATAGGAAATCCTATATAGCCTATATTTCAGAAAGATCAACAGTGTTCTGTTGTTAATATGCTCAAGACACATGAAATGTAACTCAATTTTCATCTCATACTAGAGTAACAATTTTTTTCATCTCAAAGAAAGCAGCAGTTTTATCCTTGAGAATAAAAGATGAGTTTAGGTTGAATTTAAAAATAAACAATTCCATAACAAATGGATCGTATATCATTATAATATAAAAACAAGTTATTACTTTAAGACGTGAAAACAATAAATGAATGCCTAAAATGATACGATATGATGCATAACCACATAACAATCATGACCATGATGTAAGATATACTAACTAGTGTCAACATTAATGCAACTGGTGACGTTCACTACACTAACCTGCGATATATAATGACTTCTGGTGCATGTAAATTCATCCATCACAGGAAACAATCAAATAAAGAGCAACCTTAACAATACTATATACTACAATTAAAGACCTTACATTATTTATGACAAACCATTGCATTATAATTTACGATGAGATCATGATAATAAGAAACCTGTATAGTTTGTATTTCAAAAAGAGTTTCCAAACGGTCTTCTGTTGTCAGTGTACTCAAAATACACAAAATTTAACTCAATTTTCATCTCAAACAAAAGTAACACATTTTTCCTCAAAATAAAACAATAGTTTTTTTCCTTTACAAAATAAAGAATTCGTAACAAATGAACCATGTATAGCATTGGAATAAAAAAAGGTTATTTGCGCATCCAATAAATGATTTCTCATGATGCTAAGATAGGATGCATAGCAACATAACAATCATGACCATGATCTAAGATAGACTATGTAATGTCAACATTAATGCAACTCAAGACATTCACTGCACTAACCTGTCATATATAATGACTTCTAGTGTATATAACTTCATCCATTGCCAGAAACAACCAAATAAAGAGTAGACTTAACAATACTATATGGTACAAAAAAAGGTACATTATTTATGACAAATCATTGCATTATAAATTACTATAAAAAAGAAACATTTATATTCATAATACAGTGAAAACATACACCATGTTCAAGCGGTATATTGCCAAAGTCATAAGGCAGCTTCAGGCTATGTAATAGCATGTACACAATGTGAAAACAAAAATTTGGACAAAACAAAATTGTGGAACAGGTTCATTCTATTATGGAATAACATCACCATCTGCAAAGGAGAAACAAGTTCCATTTCACAGAGGACACTGATTAATGTCCAGTGGCCAACCAGCCCAAAATCAACAACAGGAAAATAAGACAAAAAGCAAAAAATCAAAAACTGCCAAAACAAAACCATATCGCAGGAAGAAGAAGGTCCCCCATGATATAAATATAGTTTTCCCAGAAGATTTCCATGTACCATTTACCTATATCTTTGAACAAGCCTTTTTTTGAAAGGTTGTTAGCTAGCGGATTTTGTGATCTTCTTATGTGTTGGATAGAAAAGCCATTCTAAAGTTGCCAGTAAAACTCGATTCTCTTTAGCCATTTAGTTAAAAGAGGATTGTTTATGGAAGCCTTATTTACATTGCTATGCATTTAAACTTAAATTTCCACCCCCCAACCTACCAGGTACTGTCAACAGTCCATGTTTTAGCTTTTTCATCTCATGCTTAAATTAGATTAAGCTTTAAAATGTTATTAAAATTAAAATGTTATTTTAATTAATATTTTTAAATATAATTTTCTCATTTATTTAAAAAATAAAAATATTTGCATTCTTCAATTTATGCTTTAGGCGTTTCCTTCACAACATTTAGTGTAAATGCTAATTTCTGTAAAAATATTATTAAAAAATAAATAAAATCGTAATTAATTTAAATAATAAAAAATTAAATTACATAAAACAAAAAACAGAAAAGCTAATAAACTTTATAATTTCATTTTAACATAAAAAAACATCAGATCTATTGAATCACAGAGCAAAGAATGAATTGACATGATGTGACGTGAGGATGAGTGCATTGACTTGAGTTGAAACAAACCTGGGAAATTTTCCATAGAGAAAAGAAAAGTTGAGACACGAGGCTTCTTTTCGTACTCCGAGGCGGAAGCTGTCCCACGATCTGTCTCTGTTGACTTGAATGTGGTATTGTGATAAACCCTTAGTTGGAAGAGAGAGAAACTGTAAAGAGACCCTTGATTCGGCGTCCTCCAAATTCTCCGAATATTTCTTCGTGGCAAGATATATTTCGTGACAACAATTTTTTTTAGGTAAATAAAATTTAAAAAAATCAGAATGTTGAGTTTTATTTGATTTATTTTTTGATGGTGGAAATAGATTCAGCGCCATCAAGAACTTTGAGGTACTCAAAATCTTGAGGTTAGATAGTTGTAGCTTATATTTTCAAAAATTTCTGCCAGATTTTATCATAATATCAGGAATTTCCATTATTTTAGGAAATAATTTGTATATTTTTTTTACTACTTTCAAGATATATGGCAATTGATCTTTTGTCAATTTATTTGATTTTTATTAAAATATATATAAGTAATTTGTATGTGTTTTTACTACTTTCTGGAAATTGATTTTTTTATCAATTTATTTGATTTATATATATATATATATATATATATTATATATAATTTGTATGTTTTTTACTACTTTCAAGATATATGGTCATTGATCTTTTATCAATTTACTTTCTATATATATATAAGAAGTGAAAATAATGAATATTAATTTATTGTATGTAACTACAATTAATGATGTAATTGAATGAATGACTTAAATGCATAACAATCATTATTTCCAAACACTCAAAATAGGTGTTGTCAAAGAGGAATTAAATTTTAAAAATAAAAATAAAAATATTAATATGGTTTAACATCTATTTATATTAACACTGTTTATTGGACCTTGAGTAAGAAAGTATGTAATTAACTAACATTTTTTAATATTTTATTTTTGTGATAAAAAAGAAGGGAGAGAAGTATTATGAGATCACTTTAGTTTTGTTGACTCAACAAGTTAATAAGGTTGGTAGTGTGGCAAATCTTTTGAAGAGTTGACCATCAAGAGAAAGTGTTTTTTGTCTTAATATGGTAAAAGGGGTAGGTTCTCTAGTCCCAAGGTGTTCACTTAGAAGCTTATGGGAATTAATTTTCATTTTTGCAGTGTTCATTTTTTTTTCTAAGTAAAATTAATTCTATTATAGTAACAATAAAATTACAACGAGGCTCTGGCCTCTGCCGGTCTAGAACAGAGATATAGCAAGTTTAAACATCAAAAAGACTGAGTCGAGACTACCCGAAGGGCAATCCAGTCTGAAAAACGGTGGAAAAGGCTACCCGCGCAGGGGTTCTATCTTTTAAATCAAAATAGTCCATTATAGCAAGTTCCTCAAAATGACCACATATTTTGAAAAAGAAAACATTAAAATAAACCATCAAAAAAACCGAGCTCGATGGCGAAACCTGTCTGCATGGATGTGCTAAGTGTCGGTAGGCAGTGGCGGCTCCTCCACTATCAAGCATCTGTAATCCTCCCAATCATACTCAGCTACCTTCTTGCCACCCAGAGTGTCACCAGTCTTCTTGCCTTTGCCTTTGCTGGTGTCAATGCTACCCGAGGCTTTCGGCTTGCTGGTTGCAGGGTGCACCTAAGCCATCTTCTGAGTATTGGCGCTCAGCTTCTCCTGTGCAGAGGCGGGAGCCGTTTGAACTGGGGTCTTCACAATATTGTGGGCTAGGATGGATTGCGGGCAGGTCTACTCTCTGAATTCCACAGAGATGGTGGCTATTATTGTGGGTCTATTCAGAGTGCAGAGGAAGCGAAATTGAGCAGATTGATGGGGTTGGTGAGGGGACATAGGGAGATTGACCGTCTAGGTAGCAGTAGTGACCCTTTGAGCTTCGTCGGGACGAGCGCGACCTCTTCTGCTACGGGTGGCAGGGTAGCGGCTCGTGGATGGAATGGAGAATGGGGAGGACGAAGGAGAGCCTGACGCAGAGGGAGGAGGAGGGGGGGCGGATGGCTTGGCCTTGATTGCTGCCACGCCTGCTGCGCATGTGATGACGAAGCCGCGACATAGTTCTATGGGTGGGGTGGTGCGAGCTGCTGTGGGCTGAGAAGACTGAATTGCTAGTTGTGAGCTGGGAATGGGCGACAAACTCTACGCTGAAAATAACATGATTTCCTAAACCAGAGACGGAAGCAAGTGCCGAGGAATTAAGTTGTAGGGTGCAAAGAGAAGTATGGGAGAAATGAATTCCATTCCCCAAGTCTACATAACTCAGGATACTGCAGTGCCTTCCTGTCGTTGTGCGAGAGCTCGGCTTCGCGACGGCAGGGTGGCAAGAGCAGTTTAATGGAGGCGGAACAAGGTGTTGCAGATGATCCATATTCATGGTTTTAGAATTGCAGGGGAGGTCTCGACCCACGCACCAGACTAATGGCGTCGGCCGGCTGACAGAGGCTCGCCTTAAATCACCGCGGATGAGAACGTAGGTGGTCCTGTAGCCATGCCACCTGCTATACCAACATCTCATCCACATTAATGCAGTTTTAAACACCCGTAGTCGGGGAAATGTTCATCTTCTTCACACTGGTCAAGACGAAAGATACCTCTGATTTGTAAGAGTGAGATTGATTACCTTCTTATAATAACTTCGCTTCATTTTTCCCTCTTATCACTCCACAACTTACATTTAAATTTAAAAATAACAGTATTATTATTATTTTTTTCTTTTATAAACAAGAAAGACATATAAAATTTTGAAATATATAAAAGAGAGAAGACAATCTACTATCAACCCCGAGAATTCCAAGTAAATTTCAAACCAAATATAAAAAAGATTATGATATGATTCTTCTTCTACATATTAAATTAGTTCTAAATTAATAATTATTACATTTTATTTATTTATAAAATCAATAAAGTTAGTATATTTATTGTAAGCATTATATAATGTGCAAATATCTATTAATTTTTTTTTTTATTTGAAAATTATTATTTTACTTAAACAATAAATTTTAAATTTAATTTATTAATTATTATTAAATTTAAAATAATTTAATTATATAACTTTAAAATAAACTTTAATTATAAAATTTATGACTATTATATAATTACTTAAATTTGAAACATAATTGGACCTGGGCAGTAGAATAAATGGGGATAGGGTGCTCTGTGAAGACATTATGCCGTGAAAAGGTGTAGGTATTTTGTTAAGACATTATGTGGTCAAAAGGTGATTGGTTTGAAATTCTATGTACAAAAATCCAGTGATTCATAGTGAAAAGGTGGCAGGTACTTTGTTAAGACATTATGTGGTGAAAGGTGACCAGTTTGAAATTCTATGTACAAAAATACAGTGATGTTAAGGGCTTCTATGTACAAAAATATAGAGATGTTAAGGGCTAGTGCGGGCATCCCCACTCACCATTCAAAACTTTAGTGGAGGTAAACTATGAAAGAGTAATTGAATAATATTAATAAATAAATAAATAAATAAAAAATAAAAATTGTTTAGAAATATTGTAAAATTTAGATAATTTTTATTGCAACTTATATAATTAATTGGAAAAATTAAAAACAATACTCTCAAGTAAGTAAAATGTATAATTTATCCCTATTGGTGGATTTCAAGTAGTTAAAGCGTCTTTGCTATTGAGAGGTCAAGAGTTCAATTCTCTCAGGTCAGGCCAGTAGGGAGTGATCCCTTTCAATGAATCTACTTGGTACAAATATTCCAACAGGGAGTGATCTCTTTTGATGAATCTACTTGGTACAAATATTGCATGGACTTAGCAGTCACTGACCTCTTAGTTCTATGAATCACATAAAATAATAAGAAAAATAAAGACTGAAATATATGAGATTAAAGTTATATAATATTTGAAAGAACCTAATCCTAGTATTATAGTGTTGATAATCATATTAATATATATTTGGTTTCTTGTAAATAATATTCAAAGTGTTTTTTGGTTCTTAAGCAAGATCTAAAAATGTTTTTGTGTAACTAAGAGATTTTTTCTTCAAATTAAAAAAATGAGATAATTTTGATTAGTGTAATTTTATTTAACTAAATTTTTTGAGTCAACTCATATTAAATGATGATTAATCATTAACTTTATTTATGATAAATTTTATATTTATGTATATATTCTGAGAGAAAAATTATAATTTTCATTATCAAAAATGGAAATTATATTCTATAAAAGTATACTTCTGTGTATTCAAAAATATATGTACTATCATCAACAAAAATCGAACACTGTACCAAGATCAAAGTCTATTTATACAAGCTATCATCAACAAAAATTGAAGACTGTACCATGATCAAAGTCTATTTATACAAGCCTTTTACATGTCCATATTATTGACTGATGTAAGGAAACTAAAAACTATGTTGCTATATATAATATCAACCAAAGTTTTTTGAAGAAAACTCTCTAATATAAAGTGTCTAAAAAAACAAAAAAGGAGATGATCATATGGAAGATTTATCCCTATTGTTGCTCTAACTGAGGACACTCTATGACGAGACTATGGAAATATTCACCTATCTTCTTAGCAATTGTCCAAGTGTGCAATCCTAGTTGCACTTATTCCTTTGATAAAGAGTCTATGGATGAATTTCTTTCTCTCTAGATGTGACAAGTATAAATGTGTTCAAAAGATTTCTTTAAATGTATAACATATTGGATATCTAATTTGTTAGGGTTGTGGTGCATTATGTAATCAATTACTAGAGTCTAAGAAAACTTGAAAATTGAATTCAATTGTTTCAACATTGTATGTATATGTAATTGATTACTAAAATCTAAGAAAACTTGAAAATTGAATTCAATTGTTTCAACATTGTATGTATATGTAATTGATTACTAAAATCTAAGAAAACTTGAAAATTGAATCTAATTGTTTCAACTTTATATTATATGTACAATATTCTTAAAACAAATTGAATTCATTTTTCCAATTATGATTCCAACAGTTGTATCAGAGTAATGGTTTATCTGCCTTGTTGAGTAGCTTGACCTACTTGTTTTGTGTCCTTTCCTGTTGAATAACTTGAGTCATAATTTTTGTGGCCATCCTGGGCATTGGGTGCTCCTTCCTTCTCAGACTTTGACACTCTTATTCATGCATGTTTTTCACTCGTTGTTTTGGCATGTTATGAACGGTGTAAGGGGAGTGACTATGACCTACACTATAATATCTGAGAAGTTGTAGTTCATGTATCCTCCACCATTCTTCATCCTCAAAGTGTGTATAAATTCAAAGAAAACTTCATTCTTTTATGTTGTTTGTTTTCTGTGATACATTGAGCCATCGTTGTGAAAAGAAATTGTGAGATGCGACCGAAAATTCTAAACGGTTGAGCAGAGAACAATTCATTCAAGTGCTTCGTTGCTAGATTACTCCAAATGAAGGTCAAGTAAACAGGTTTACCCCAGACAACACAGGTCAAGTCATACGCAATAGTAATTTCTGAGATGATCTTCCATGAAGTGCCTGACAGCGTTGACCAACAGATTAGAACAAGTCTTTGTCAAGCGTTAATTTGTGAAGACCCTGTGTTAACTCTCGAAGAGCTTTCTAGGTAATTCAATGCACATATATTCAATTCAGTTCACTTAATTTAACTGCAAAAATTGGTTATATGGCCTGCGATGGCACACAGTGAATTTGTAGAAAAACAATATGACACATTCATAGATTGATCATATTGTTGTAAGTAATGATATATGGGGCTCTGTGTTTTGGTTTTCATCAATTTCCAATCATTGCAAGTCTGTGAGATACTTTGTAGCTTCTGAGCACGCTTGTTGTAAAGCATCATTGAGAGGATAATTCCAGCTGCCACTTTTTATTTTGAAGTTGACTGAGAACAACGCTCGTTGTGTATCTGCAAGAAAATTTTCTTTGAAGTTTTACGGCATACATATCTTTGATTCAATTTCTTATTGCCTAGCATATGCATTATATTTACATATCTCTTGGCAAACTTTTTCAAATCCATATGTTCATTCAATTGCAATTATTATATGTTGTTATGAAGGCATCTAAGCCATAGTAGCAGAAGTAGTGAAGGGATCAAAGGCTTTTCCTGTTTGAGATCGCTCAGTATGGATATGTGCATTTGTGCCAAAATAAGCATGGTGTTTAGGACTTGATTTTGTCTCTAATAGTTTGGTTGTTGGAGAGGAACTATTGTTTCCAATATTGCACTCATTATTCATGCTGGTGGCATGTATTTTGTTTTGGTACTTGTCTGATTAATGAAAGAGATGGGTCATTGGAACTATAATTGTTTATTGTGAATTGAAGTTTTCATTTATAAACTTTCTGCACCTGCCCCAGAGGCATCTTCTTAGTGCATTTTCTTGTAGAAATTCTCTAGAAACAAAATGTGAGTTCCGTCATGAATATTTTTGGGTTTTGAATGAACAAATGCAATCATTTTTAATGACTCTGGCGTTCATGCCACTACGGGCATCTCAAATTCAAGAGAATAACATTTAAGACAAATATATAACCAATGCAAGTGTGGAACAATTATTATTATATGCTACAAATCATAGTTCATTAGTACGTGGAGTCACATTGAATGATGGTTTCGCTTCAGATGTCACCTTATGGTGATTTTATTAAAAAATCTTCAATTGTCTAAGAAGGGTTAACTTTTCATCATTATGTATCCAACATTAGTGCCTTGATCGCAAGAGGATATACAAATTTATTTTAGAGGCATTTATTTTAGGCTTGTCTTCACTGACTGCAGTCATATTATACTTGTCAAATTTTGCATTGTAAGCGAGATTTTACCATTGGAGAAATTTTGAGGTCTAAAATGGGTCTCCTAAGTAATATTATAAAAGAGTGGAAATAATAAAATAAGATTAGATTACATCAACAAATTTTAGATTACATGTACAATTTTATTCAAATTTTGAGCGGGAGCACTCACTGGATGCGGAATTTAATTCCTCATCCAAGGAGTACCCATGTTGCATACTTTTGATGGACCTTGCTACACGAAAAATGAGAAATATATGAAAAAATGTGATGATAATCATGTTTTTCATGTATTTATCATTTTTCATGCAGTGGGATCCATCGAAAGTATGCAAAATGGGTACCCCTTGGATGAGGAATTAAATTTTGCATGCAACAGTGTTCCTGCTTGAAATTTGAGTTGATTAGAAGGGAGATAAATTGAAAATACAAGTTGAGAAAAATAGCTTTTCAACTTTTTTATTTTTTAATCATTTTACTTTTTACTCCAAAAATGGTGAATCATCCCCCATCATTGACATCATCATCTTGGATCCTATTGATTATTATAAAGTTAACTTTGGTTGTACATTTTTGTTTTGAGGCCCATTTTAGACCTCAAAATTTCTCTGATGATTATAAACAGGTGGATTTTCAATTACAACTGACACCATTTATTTTCGGAGGATAAGTTTTTGTAAAATGGCTCAAACTAATAGTGTTTTAGAGCTACTAAACAATTTCATATTTTTATCTGCTAAGGAAATAGTGATTATCAGCCAAGTCACTCTTACTAATATCAGAATGTATCTACATCATGCACAAGAGACAGTTGAGTTTCTCCAACTTGAGTCTCAACTACAACGAGATGAACTAGAAAGGAAGAGTTGTGATTCTGAACTAGTTCTTGTTCAAAACAACTCTTTGTTTGAGCTTAACTCCCATAAGCAGTTAGAGATTAATCAGAATAATGGAGCTATTTTAGTAGCGAATTTGCATGTAGATATGAAGGTTCAACCTGCACTTCCTAATACCTTTATAAGACCTTGGGAAAAAGTTGTGAACACCAAGAATATAATTGGTCTCAGATATGACAAGGATGTGTCCTTTCATATTCTAGAATATTCCAAGTCCATCCAGTTTTGCAGCGTTGGATTCCTTCAAGATGATCCATCTTCACTTGCTCCTTTTGCGTAGTGACAACAGGTTTTCAAATGCCAACATTGTGATCAAGTTAGCAACGTGAAAGATCAATGTTTTGAAATTCATCCTTGTGACCATTGTGGTAAGTGCACTCATCATTTAGACATATGTTATAGAAACAAAATTCCTGCAAGCACAAAGAATCACCTTGGACGGATCGCTTCTTAGCAATAATCTTTAATAGGAAATAAGATATACTGGTCATACCACAAAATTTGTTTTAGAGTATTGACTAGTATTGCAGCGAAGGTTTCTTCATCTTCTCACCTTATATCTGACATGGGAGGAATTGATGTTCAGTTAGCAACTTTGACAATTCATCATTTGAAGATTCATCAAGCGAGCCTAAGCCACAACCTAAAACCACTATCGAATGTATATCTAGAGACAACCATAGCCAAATTCAGAGTTGTAGCCAAAGATACAGTAATGCCCCATGAGCATGCCTTTGGTTGGTGGCCTTCCTTAAACCACTGCAGGTTGAGACCTCCCTTTTCAGGTTGAGGTTCTTCTTTTTTTCTACAAGTTGAGACCTCCCTTTTCCAGGATGAAGGTCTCCCTTTTTAGGACATTAGGAACACTTCCTCTAGAAAAAGACTTCAACTTATAGGCAGATTTGGAGTTATTCCAGGAATTGCTTTGAGCTTTAGTTCCAGAGTTGGTGGTCAACCTTAAACCACCACTAGTTTAGACTTTGAGTTCTCCCACCTTTTCGTTTGTGGATTTTTCTTAAACCACCATTTCAGAGAGCACATTCAACCATTGGCTATCATACATTTTTGCATTTTAGCTCCCTTTTTGGACTCTCATATACACCCCTTCGGATTAGGGGGGGGGGGGGAATGTTGGACACCTAATTTGTTAGGATTATAGTGTATTATTTAATTAGTTACTAAAGTCAAAGAAACCCTTGAAAGTGAATATACTTGTTTGAACATTGTATTTATATGTACAATATTCTTAATACAAATTGAATTCATTTTTCCAATTGTAATTCCAACATACTCTCTTCTAAAATAAAAACTAGTGTGTGCATGTGACATCTTTTGAATATTATTAAACCAATTAATGACAATCATGGAATCACCAAAAATACGTTAAAGATGACATTCTTTTTCAATATCAAATAAGAGAAAAAACTTAAATCTTAGAATTTCCACATAGATGTTTAAACCCTACCCAATCTCTAGGCAAATATCCCTATCAAACAAGAATATATATATTATATATATATATATATTATATAAAAATCCATTAAACATTAATAATAATAATTTATATTTATTTTATTTCCAAATCATTTTTTAAAAATTCTATATAATTTTAAAGAATATATTCTAAAAATTTCCAAAATAATATTTTTTAAACAATCCTTATGTAATTTGAAGAGATTATTTGCTATTTTACCAAATAAAATTATTCATTTAAAAAATTAATTATATCCATTATATTATTTATTTAAAAAATATTATCTTAAAAAATGGGAAATCATTCACTTCTTCTATTTTTTTTTTTTAAACTAAAAGAAAAAACCATAATTATATAAATAGTGTCACAATAAAATTTATTAATCCACAATATTTTTTAATATTTAGAATTAAAAAAATCTTTAATTATAATTATAATTTATATATTTTTAAAAAATCACATATATAAATGGATGGTTTTGCTTCACCTAGCTGAGATGTTAGGTTTCAAAGACTCTTCTAATCTTACGAATCAAAGGAGGCTTTAGACTGCAATTGTAATACATCAAAGGAGGCTTTAGTATGCAATTGTAATACAACTCAACACATGACAATATTAAATGCCAACATCGAATTAGAATATTTCATAGTACATCAAAATATGTTTGACAAAACTTGTAGTTCATGTTTGGTAGTGTATTCAAATTGAACATTAAGTCGTTAGAAAATATTAAATACCATGCTTTCAACTTAGTGAATTTTTCATTTTGTTCATTAAACTGTTAAAATGAATGGACCAACATCACCACTCTGAAGCGTACCACTTCGAAAATTACTAAATTCTCAGAGAAATTTTGTGAATGATTCAACCTTTCTCCACGATCAACAATATCAATACAAGTGACCACACACTCATAAATTACATAAATTACTTTAAATATATAGGCCTTTT
Source organism: Pinus taeda (assembly GCA_000404065.3). Lineage (NCBI taxonomy): Eukaryota > Viridiplantae > Streptophyta > Pinopsida > Pinales > Pinaceae > Pinus > Pinus taeda. The sequence goes on along the minus strand of APFE030692566.1, from coordinate 30,125 downwards.
TTTGGGGTAATTTTTTATTATTATTATTATTTAGTTCAAGGAAAAAGTATATAGTGCAACATATTTTAGGATAATATACATATCTAAATAACTATATATACAAAATTATATCAATGAAACTTGAATATGGGTGAAGAGGTTATTATTAAATCCTCTCAATTACCTAAAATACACTTATTAACAATTTATTCCTCACTTCATAATTCCAAAGTTACCACGTTTAATATCAATTTTAAAAAATATTAAATATCAATATTTTAATACATAAATATTGAAAGAAACATTAATAATACAATCAACTTGCTGAAAAAATATTTCAAATAAACAATAAATTAGAACTGGAATCAACTAGAACATCCCACTAACAAATAACACAACAACTCACATAATATTTATAATATTAAATAGTAGAAAAAGCAAACATGTCCAACACAGACTTGGACATGTCTATTATTTATGATTCATTGACTGGGGCATGTCTGTACTATTTAGGATTCACAGACTTAGACATGTTTGTATTATTTAGGATCCATGTCTGTATTAATTAGAATTCATAGGATTGGACATGCCTGTATTATTTAGGATTCACAAACTTGGACATGTTTGTATTATTTCAAATTCCATAATATTTGAAGCCCATCTAGTTTCACAGCATTGGATTTCTTCAAGATGATCCATCTTCGTTTGTTGTTGTTGCATAGCAGCCACAGATTGTCAAATGTCAACATTATGATTGAGTAGGTTGTATGAAATATCAATGTTTTGATCTTCATCCTTATGAGTATTGTGGTAAGCACACTCATTATTCAAACAAATGTTACAGAAACAAAACTCCTGCAAGAACGAAGATTCACCTTGGACAGATCACTTCTTAGCAATGGTCTTCAACAACTAAGAAGATATGACAGTCATACCACATAATTTGTTCTCGAGTATTGATTAGTATTGTAGTGAAGGTTTCTTCATCTTCTCACCTTGTATTTGACAGAGGAGGAATTGATGGCCAATTAGCAACTTCGAAGATTCATCTGTTATGAAACCAACTCACAAAAAGATAGAAAAGATAGATCAAAGCCTTAGAAATAAGCCTCTTCAAGGGGGCAACCTCCTTTACATTACACAAATGAATAATTCTTAAATGATTCAAATGGAAAAACCTCCTTTCTATATATAGGAGTCTAAGGGGTCACAATATAACCAAGTCAACCTAACAGTAATAATATAAAGGCACAAAATAACAATATAGGTGATTCTAATGGGGCATATCAATAATCAACAATATGGGGATATTGGGGCACAACCAATAAATAATAAGTGGATTACAATAAATTTGAAATAGTAATGGGGGAATAACTAGTATTATTGGGACCTAACATGCCCCTCTCTTTCAAAAAAGTGTTGTCCTCAATGCTTGAGTAGTTCTAGATGTTTCTATATAAAATTCTCATCCTCCCATGTGGAATCTTTAGCGGATAAGTTCTTCCACTTGATGAGATGCTCCGAAATTGATCGATTTCGTAGCTGTCGAGCTCTTGTTTCTGTGACTGCTTCTGGTTCCAATATAATTTTTCCTTCCTCGTCAAGTTCTGGCAATATTGTTTGAACTTGGAGCTTGTCGCCTATAACCTTCTTTAAACATGAAACATGGAAAACTGGGTGCAGCCGAGAAGCTGCAGGAAGCTCCAAGTTGTATTCCACAGTACCAACTTTTGCAACACCTTGTATGGACCATAATACTTTGGTGATAATTTATTATCCTTCTTAGCTTGCTTGAGGGACATTTGTTTATATGGTTGTAGCCGTAAGAATACCCAGTCACCTACATCAAAAATTCTTTCACTGTGATGTTGATATGCCTGTTGTTTCATTCTTTTCTGCGCCAACGTGAGGTTATCCTTTAAGAGTTGGAGAACTTGTTGTTGATGCTTGATGTGATGTTCCACAACTTGAACCTTAGAATTTTCTCTTAATTATGATGTGATGGATGGTGGATGATATCCATAAAGTTCCATAAATGGGTTCATTTTTGCTGCATTATGGAAGGAAGTGTTATACCACCATTCATCCAGAGGCAACCATTTGACCCATTGTGTCTGTTTATCAGATACAAAGCAACGAAGGTATCCTTCCAAACATTTGTTTACTATCTCAGTTTTCCCATTAGATTTAGGATGATAAAATGAGCTATGAGCTAACTAAGTACCGAGATAAGAAAATAATTTTGTCCAAAAATTTCCGGTGAAAATGGGATCTCTGTCGCTTACAATAATCTTTGGGTTTCCATGTAGCTTTTGAATTGTTTCCATAAATGCAGTGGAAACTGTACTGGCTTTAAATGGATGTGATAATGCACAAAAGTGTGCATCCTTGGTAAGCCTGTCAACTACCACCATGATGACACTCTTTCCTTCGGACTTGGGTAAATCTGTGATAAAATCCATTGAAACCTCCTCCCAACGTTGGCCTGGAATGGATATGACACAGGCGGAAGCAAAACTCCAGAAACTCCAATAATCACCCGCAGTTCACCTTTTAACTATAACCTGACCTTTCTCTTTTATATCGTAATACCTTTGGAAACAAGCCAAAAACAATGAATTTTACCTTTTTAAATCAGCGCGCTCATCGTACACCGAAGTCAACGCGTTGGTCCTTTGTGTCCGTCGATCTGGATCTGTGAGATCTGACGATTGTTAGAGATTTTGGGTGAGACAGTAAGTCGGGGTTTTAATCGCCTGATAAACGGTTTTCTCCCCCTCCTCCTTTGCTGCATATCGAAGGGTGAATGGGATCGGTTGCCGACCCTTCAAACCAACTTACAACCTTTTATGCGCCCGATATACCATTTAGTGTGGCTCGACCACTTCCGCGATCCAACGGTTGCGATTAGTTCACGATCTAACGACCACGATTGAATTGGTCGATTGCAAATCGCAATGCCCATTATCTAGACTCCTTCCACTTCAAAGTGGCGATGCGATAACGCTTTGCGAACCCAATAGATTATAAGTCCTTCTCTATAATATTTCGGATCTGGTTGTATCGTAATATCAGAGTTCGTCGATTCAATAAGCCCAGTTCCTTACCACTGAAGCGATGCAATTGAGGTCCACGGACCCAATAACATTAAATACCTCTATCCATAATATTTGAAGTCCAGATTCCAAATCCAATTGTGTTTTGTGTCGATTGTTAGTGTAATTTGGGTTTTTCGCTTGCGGGACCAAAGCGATCTAATAAAATCACTGATTATTCTTTTAACTCTATGTTATCTATTGTAAAGCATGAAAACAGAGCAAGCATCATTATCATCCTAAAACAAAGAAAACAAGCACTCGAGGATTTCCACGGGCTGTATATATAATCATGCGCACAACAACAATTTATTCATAATAAAAGAGTTACAGAGTCTTAGCCTTGGGCCTGATTACAACAAAATAAATGAACTTTGTTTCATATGAAATCCACACACTATTCTGGTTCTCGCTCCACTCAATCCTCTCCTCAATCCTCTCTCTTTTCATTGCATTTTTCCTTCCTTTTATCAATCGGATATCACTCTAACTGTGTCTAACAAATCAATCCCTATTTTTAATAAATCTAACAACAAATCTTCTAATTCCTAGCTCTACCTCACACCTATGCTAACAACTTATCTTTGAACCCAAAATAAGACAATTTCTAACTTATTACAATAATGAAATAAAACTCATTTCTTGAGAGATCAAACCCTCTTAGTAAAACTGATTTTTGACCAATCATGTCAATGAATTTCAACTTGTTTAGCCACAACATGTGAACAAACTTTCACATTGCTAGCTAAGTCTGGATGCTCTTGCATTAGACTCCCGAGGAAGAAAAGAATCATCTTTCAAACTTTCAGGACTTACTCCATATTTCTGCAACTTTGTTGTTGTTAACTAACTAGCATCCTCCATTGCCAGTCCTTTCCATTTTACTAGATATTGGAAATAAGTCTGTCCTCTGGTTCTTTTGGATACTCTTTTCTCCAAAACAACTTCCACTTTATTCTTAGATGTCTTTGGCATCTGTTCTTCCCAGTTCATAGTTTGAACTTCATCTCCTGTAGTTTCCTCCTGTAGCTTTGTCTCCGCCTCTTTGTATGGATACAAATCTGCAACATTGAAGATAGGTGATATTCCAATCCCTTTTGGCAACTCAATTTCATAAGCATTACTTGAAAACTTTTTTGAATTCTAAATGCTCCTGTCTTTTTCATTTTCAGTTTATTGTAAGTCGTAGCAAGAAATCTTTCTTTTCTCAAATACACAATCACTAAATCCCCCACTTGGAATTCTTTCTCTCTTCTTTTCATATCTGCCCTCTGTTTGTATTTGGTGCTACTTTCCTGCAATCTTCCTTTGACATCATCTTGTAGTCTCTGCATTTGCTCTGCACACTCTTCAGCTTTTGCACTTCTTGTCTCCCGTTTACCCAAATTTTTGAGCTCATACACAAGTCTTGGATTCATTCCAAAAACAACCTGAAATGGACTCATTTCAATACTTCGTTTTGGAGTATCGTTATAAGCAAATTCAGCCTGAGCTAGTGCTAAATCCCACTGCTTAGGATTTTGATACACTAAAATTCTCAATATGTTTCCCAAGTTCTTGTTTACTACCTCGATCTGTCCATCTATTTGAGGATGGTATGCTGAACTAAAACTGAGGTTAGCTCCCAATTTCTTCCAAAGAGTTCCCCAAAAATTCCCTACAAACTTTGTATCTCTATCAGACACAATACTTACAGGCAATCCCTATAATCTTACAATTTCTGAAAAAAAAAAAAATGGATTAGCTATATGTGTTGCATCACTAGTCTTCTTACAAGCAATGAAATGTGCTATCTTAGAAAATATATCTACCACAACATAAATAGAATCATTCCTCCTTTGAGTTTTAGGTAAACCCAAAACAAAATCCATGCTAACTGCATCCCATGGTCGGTCTAGTATTGGCAATGGCTAGTACAATCCTGTATTTTTTCTTCTCCCTTTAGCATGTTGACATATCCTGCATTTCTCAACAAATTTATTAACATCAGTCTGCATTTTTGGCCAATAATAAAAAGCATTCACCTAAGCAAAGGTTTTATCTTGTCCAAAGTGACCAGATAATCCTCCATTGTGTTTCTCCTTTATTATGTTTTCCCTCATGGAACATTTGGGAATACACAACTTGTTGCTTTTAAATGATAGGCCTCCTTGAATGAAATAGTCCAACCACTGACTTCTGTTATGAACCATTGGATTCTGAACTGTTGTATAGATATCTTTGAAATTTGCATCATCCTTGTACATTTCAACCATTTCTTCAGCTCCTACAACACCCAATTTGAATTCTTGCACAATAAAACTTACCCTGCTCAATGCATCAACGAATTTATTTGACTTACCACTCTTGTGTTTTATCACAAAAGTAAATCTTTGCAAAAATTCTACCCACTTGGCATGTTTCTGATTCAATTTCGGCTGGTTATTGATGAACTGTAAGGCATGATTGTCTAAATACAATATGAATTCCTTTGGCAGCAATAATGTCTCCATTTCTTTAAGGCTTGTACAATAGCATAAAATTCTTTATCACAAGAGGAATACTTCTTCTTAGCTTCATTTAGTTTCTCAGTAAAGTATGCTATTGGTCTCTGTTCCTAACTCAAAACTGCGCCAACTGCAACTTCACTAGCATCTGTTTCAACTTGGAAGACTTTTTCAAAATCAGGTAAAGCCAAAACTGGTTTCTCTGTGATTTTCTTCTTTAGCAATCTAAAATTTCTGTCTACTGCTTCTATCCACTTGAATGGCTAATTGATCTCCTTGATTGTTTCAAGAATTTGTGCACAAATCTGACTAAAACCCTTGATAAACTTTCTGTAAAAACTTGCAAGACCATGGAAGCTTCTTACCTCAAATATATTTCTGGGAATAGGCTAGTTCCAAATTGCTTGGAATTTCTCTAGATCCATCTTCAATCCTTCTTTAGAAACTACAAATCCCAAGTAAATCAATTCTTTCCTTCATGAAACTACATTTCTTCAGATTTATCAGTAGTTTCTCTTTCTGCAGAGTTCTTAGAACCAACATAAGATGCTCTAGATGTTCTTCTTTACTTTTACTAAAAACTAGAATATCATCAAGATAAACAATAACAAACTTGCTTGCATATTCCTTCAAGACTTCATTCATTAATCTCATGAACATGCTAGGTGCATTAGTGAGTCCAAAAGGCATCACTAACCACTCATACAACCCACTGTTTGTTTTAAATGTAGTCTTCCATTCATCGCCTTCGCGGATTCTTATTTGATGATATCCACTCTTCAAATCTATTTTAGTAAAGTATTTTGATCCACTCAAACAATCCATCAAATCATCCATGCGTGGGAAAGGAAATATATACCTGATAGTGATCTTGTTTATAGATTTGGAATCTGTACACATTCTCCATTCACCTCCTTTCTTTGGATTGAGTACTGTTGGTACAGCACATGGACTAAGACTTTCTCTGATTAGCCCCTTATCCATCAATTCTTGCACTTGTCTTCCAACTTCTGCATTCTCTTGAGGAGTTAATCTGTATGTTGCTTTGTTTGGCAAACTTACTCCTGGTATTAGATCAATATGATGACTAATACTCTTGATTGGTGGCAATGCATTTAGCAACTCATCCACAACAATATCAGCAAAATCATTCAATAAAGTTTTGATTTCTTCAGGTAAATCATCTAAGTTTGTGGAAGTAAAAATTACCTTAGGTCTCCCTATGACAACAAAATTCATTTCTTCACCCTTTTCAACCTCTTTTAACAACTCCTTCCCACTCATCAACATAACATTGTTTTCAAGTGCTCCCTTGTCAGCTTCATCCTTCAATGGCAACAATGTATGTTTAGTTCCATCCTTCTCCAGAGTATAAGTGTTTCTTCTTCCATCATGAATAACTTTTCGATCAAATTGCCACGGTCTTCCTAGTAATACATGGCATACATCCATGGGCATTACATCACATAATATCACATCTTTATATGTACCAATTTGTATCTCAACCTTGCATTGTTCTATCACAATAATCTGATGTCGCTTTCGTAGCCATGAAACTCTATAAGGAGTAGGGTGTATTGTCTTTACCAACCCTAGCTTGTCCACCATCTCTGTAGAAACAAGGTTATCAGTGCTTCCACTATCAATTATCACTTTACAACATTTACCTTTAGATTTGCATGTAGTTATGAACAAAATCTTTCTTTGAGCTAGTTCTTCAATCTCCTTCTCTGCCTTAAGCAAGGTCCTTCTTAATAAAAAATATTCTCCTACTTCAGGGGGTTCTTCCTTTTCCATAATTAGAGGTGGTTCTGGCTTTTCCTCAGCCACATTCACATTTCTCTGACTTGCTGGTTTATTATGAGGACAGTCCCATGACACATGTTCCCATTCTCCACATGTATAACACCGAACATCTCTTCCTCAGCCTCTTCCTCTGGGTGCAAATATTCCTCTATTAAATTCTCCCCTCTGTGGTGGTCTGCTACTTGAGTTGCTTGCTTCATGCTGATGTTGTTGTCCCCTTGGTCTGGTAGTTCCTCTAGTTCTTACCGAGCTTCTTCCTCTATTCCTCTGAGTCTGTTTTCTCAACATCTTCTCTTCTGCCTTCAAACCAGCTTGATAGGCATCTTCAATAGTCTTTAGACTCAACAAGCTGATCTCATCCTGGATGTCATACGTTAAGCCATTGATATATCTAGCTACCTTCTCCATGTCATCTTCTGGATGTCCTGCTTTAATACTCAATCTATGAAACTCTTATGTGTATTCCTTAACAGACATTCCCTTTTGCCTTAAATTTTGCAATTGTTTAAAAAGATTTAACTAATAGTCTTTAGGCATAAATTTGGCTTTCATTTTACTTACCATTTTGTCTCATTGCTTGATCTTGGAGTTTCCTTTCCTCGCTCTGGATGTCTGCAATTCATCCCACCAAATAGTTGCATGACCCTTCAATCTGGTAACTGCAAATTTCACCTTCTTTTTGTCATCAGTTTCCTCTTCATAGTCAAAATATTTGTCCAATGAATTGATCCAATCCATTAGCTCTCCTGTATTGAGACTCCCTTCATACATAGGAATTTCCATCTTTGCTTTTCCTCCTACTTTTTCCAACATCTTGATAACTTTGGTAGTTTCATTGTCCTCCTCTTCTTCTTCCTTAGAAGATTCTTCTTTAGCACTGTCAGCTCCTTCATAAGGTATTCTTCTCTAAGCAGTCTCAATTGTTTCCATTCTCGTACGTAGACTCTGTATCTCCTCTAACAAAACTACATTTGCTTCAGGTCTTCCTCGGCTAATCCCAACTCCTCTCCTTAGCAGCATTTTTGTTGCAAACAACCTTAGCTTCTGCTCTGATACCACAAATGACGTAGGCAGAAGCAGAACTCCAGAAACCCTAATAATCACCCACAGTTCACCTTTTAACTATAACCTAACCTTTCTCTTTTATAACAGAATACCTTTGGAAACAAGCCAAAAGCAATGAATTTTACCTTTTTAAATCGGCGCGCTCTTCATACACTGAAGTCAACGCGCTAGTCCTTTGTGACCGTCGATCTAGATCTGTGAGATCTGACGATTGTCAGAGATTTCAGGTGAGACAATAAGTCGGAGTTTAACCGCCCGATAAATGGTTTTCCCCCCCTCCTCCTTTGCTACATGTCAAAGGGTGAATGGTATCGGGTTCCGACCCTTCAAACCAACTTACAACCTTTGATGCGCCCGAAATACCATTTACTGTGGCGTGACCACTTTCATTGATCCAACAGTTGCAATTAGTTCACGATCTAACGACCACGATTGAATCGGCCGATCGCAAATCGCAATGCCCACTATCTAGACTCCTTCCACTTCAAAGCTGCGATGCAATAGCGCTTCGCAAACCTGATAGATTATAAGTCCTTCTCTATAATATTTCGGATCTGGGTGTATTGCAATATCGGTGTTCGGCGATTCAATAAGCCCGATTCCTTTCCATCGAAGTGATGCAATTGAGGTCCACGGACCTGATAACATTAAATACCTCTATCCATAATATTTGAAGTCCGAATTCCAAATCTGATTGTGTTTTGCACCAATTCTTAGTGTAATTTGGGTTTTTTGCTTGCAGGACCAAAGCGATCTAATAAACTCACTGATTATTCTTTTAACTCTATGTTATCTATAGTAAAGCGTGAAAACAGAGCAAGCATGAATATCATCCAAATACAAAGAAAAAAATAACTCGAGGATTTCCACGGGCTGTATATATAATCATGCGCACAACAACAATTTATTTATAATAAAAGAGTTACAGAGTTTCGGCCTTGGGCCTGATTGCAACAAAATAAAAGACCTCTGTTTCATATGAAATCCACACACTATTATGGTTCTCGCTCCACTCAATCCTCTCTCTTTTCATTACATTTTTCCTTCCTTTTATCAATTAGATATCACTCTAACTGTGTCTAACAAATCAATCCCTATTTTTAATAAATCTAACAACAAATCTTGTAATTCCTAGCTCTACCTCACACCTATGCTAACAACTTATCTTTGAACCTAAAATAATAAAATTTCTAACTTATTACAATAATGAAATACAACTCATTTCTTGAGAGATCAAACCCTCTCAGTAAAACTGATTTTTGACCAATCAGGTCAATGAATTTCAACTTGCTTAGCCACAACATGAGAACAAACTTTAACATTTCTGGCTAAGTCTGGATGCTTCTGCATCAAGATAAAGGTTGTAATAGACCTAGGGTCTTAATTGTTTCAAATTTATTTTGTTGGGAAACCAAACATTCTGCCACAAACTTATGAATATCCGATTTAAGGACATCCCAAAAAAATTCCTTCTTAACCTTGTGGTAAGTTTTTAAAAATCCTGAGTGCCCTCCTAAGGGAGAAGTGTGCATTTCCATAAGAATATTTTGTTTGGGTTGGGAATTCTTACATAGGTATAAGTGATCTTTGTTCCATAACGAATCATTTTTTGAGCTAAATGTATCAGATGTACTGGAATCTTGTCGTAAATTTCGAATGAGTTCCCAAACTTCTTCATCATTCTTCCATTCCTCCCTTTCTTTGTTTATCCAATTTGGTTGGATAATAGAAATGGCGCACAACAATGCTTCCACATCCTCATCCTTTCTTGAGAGTTCATCTGCCACAAAATTTTGCTTCCCTTTTTTGTAGATGATTTCAGTCATAACCTAACATCTTTATGACCCATTTTTGTTGCTCTTCAGAGGATAATCTTTGTTCTAAAAGGTATTTAAGACTATCATGATCCGTTTTTACCTTGAAGTGTCTTCCGATTAGGTAGGGTTTCCATTTCTTAAGTCCACGTAGTATTGCCAACATTTCATTCTCATAAATAGCTTTGCTTAAATACTTTCCCTTGATTGTACGACTTTCGAAAGCAATGGGTTTTTCATCTTGCATTAAAACAACACCAATTTCATTTCTTAAAGCATCACATTCCACAATAAAGGTTTTTGTGAAGTCTAGTGTAGCTAAGACCGGTGCTTGGCACATTGCCTCTTTAAGATGTTCAAAGGCCTTTTTTGCTTCTGGAGTCCATCAAAATGCATCTTTCTTCAATAATGTTGTTAGAGGTGCTGTTATTCTCCCATAATTCTTAACAAACTTGTAATAATACCCTATCAACCCAAGAAATCCTCACAAATGCTTTATGGATGTGGGGATTTTCCATTCCTTAATGGATTTAATTTTGCTAGGGTCTACCTTAACACCTTCATGAGATACAATATGACCCATAATTGGAGATTTTTGCATATAATTGTTTCTCCACCAATAGTTTGAGCACCCTATCAAAATGTTCAACATGATCCTTCCAAGACTTGATGTAGATTAGTATATCATCAAAAAATACTAACACAAATTTTCTAAGGAAGGGTTTGAAAATGGAAATCATCAAACCTTGAAATGTAGAAAGTGCATTGGTAAGGCCAAAAGGCATGACCAAAAATTCATAATGACCCTCATGAATTCTAAATGATGTTTTCAGAATGTCTTCATTCTTCATGCTAATTTGATGATATCTTGAACGAGGATCCAACTTGGTGAAGTAAATTGATCCATGCAATTCATCCAATAATTCATCAATGACAGGAATGAGAAATTTATCTTTAATAGTGAGCTTGTTGAGTTCGCTATAATCCAGACACATGCACCATGATCCATCCTTCTTGTGCACCAATACTACTAGAGCAGAGAAAGAAATTTGACTAGGTTGAATTATACCAGCCTCTAGCATTTCTGCAACCATATGTTCAATTTCACTCTTTTGGGCATAGGGATATCTGTACGGCCTGATGGTTGGAGGAACACTTCCTAGAATCAAATGAATAGCATGATCATGATCACGAATAGGTGGGAGACCTTTGGGAGTCTCAAATACCTTGGAATGATTGTCCAAGACTTTTTGGAGATTTGATGAAATAAATGATTTCGATGTGGGAACCTCTAGCGAACATAATTGTGCAATTACACCTCATTGTTCCTTCTTCAGAAGCTTTGACATACCACTAGAGCTGATTATCTTTCCTGGTTTCCCTGCAAAACCCCTTAATTCAACTTCCTTTCCTTTTGCAGAAAATTTCATGAAAAGTTCTTGAAAATTAAAAGCTATTGTACCCAAGGATTGTAGCCATTGGACTCCTAGTACAACATCAACACCACCCATTGGAATGGAAAGCATTGGGC